>VZSF01000874.1:0-281585 GCA_013398295.1 Chionis minor
TTCTATGATTCTATGATTTGCACATATGAAATGGTACTTCTGGCACTGTTCTTACTCCAGTTACATTCTCTCTTACCTGCAAACACATTCCTGCAAACACATTTTCAAGTCTTTCAAAACAGAGAGGTTTTTCATCCTGAGGAAAAATATGGCCATAAAGATTACGTCCTAGAGGAGGATTGCTGCTCTGCTAAAGTTAAATCGTACCCAGGCTATAATTCAAATTTTAAGCACAGAAAACCCTGGCAGTAAGGGAAACTATAATGAAAATGAAAGAGTTAAGCTAAGGTTTGGGTGTGGGTTTTGGGTTTTTTTCCCACTTTTCCTTTTCACAGAATTAAGGTTAAATTATAAAAGTATTTGCTTTTGAAACAATGCAAGTTATAACTAGCATATGCTAGTCTACTTAGCTGCAGAAGTAAAATGTTTGTAATTAGTTGTCATCAGTCTAATTGCTTGAGTGTTAGTAGCATTTATTTTCTAAAATGTTTGGAGAAACCTTGGAAAAATTTTGTCTCATAAATAAAAAACTTTGTTAAATTGAGATTTTTTTAAAAGCTGATCATTGACCTTAGTTTTCATTATGATTTATCTGTTGCTAATTTAAGCAAATAAATAATAGATAATTGCTTACATATGAATCCTATCAACTCATTTGGCATCGTCACCATATTTAATAGTTATTCAGAGGCAAAAATCTATGTATTGCAACTGTTACTGGAGTTAAATTGATGGGTTATATTTGTTCTGTCAGTTTTAGATTTCAAATGTTGCTGAATACAAACATTCAAAATCTTGAGGAAGTTGTGCATTTTAAGGGATAAAATTGGGGGAAAATTCATTATATTGATAAAATAATGCATTCTGCTCTCTTTTACTTATCTTCCAGTTTTAGTGTGTAAGCGTTACTTATTTTTATTCATGGCTATAAAGTTTTTGACCTTTTCTTGCCTTCCCTTTCCCCACCTTGCCTTCACTTTTCTGTTCTTTACCTTTCTTCCTCCTTCTCCTGCATCTCCCCAGTGTAGGTGAGTTTCACAAGTACTGAAGCGTTGAAGTAGCCGAGCTGCTCAGAAGTCTCACAAGATACTGTGGAAGCCGGCAAGTTTGTGCCATTCCTAGGCAAGTTATTTTGGCGGATGAAGTCACCTGAAAACAACCCAAAATCTAGAACCATGAGCGTTGTTTCCTACTTAGACAAATCACAGCAAAGTTTTTGCTTTGGTTTTCCTAATGAGCCAAGTGACAGGTCATATCTTTTATATTCAGCTCCAATGAACTGACGTCATAAGCACTTCAATAAGCTAGCTTCAACACCTATGAGACTTTGACCTTGTATGATAAAAGTGAAATGTGATTTAGGCAGCATGGATTTGTGAGCACCTGATTTGAAAGATGAAAGGCCTTTTTTTCCTAGCACTGGCTGAGCTATTCTTCTCTGAGAACAAAGCCAGTTTAAGAACTCCTAGGCCAGGCAGAAAAGAAAAAGAAAAAAGGGGGAAAAAAAAAAAAAAAAAAAAAAAAGAAAAAACAGAAAAGAAAAGAAAAAAAGGATAAAGAAAAAAAGAAAGATAAAGAAAAAAAGAAAGAAAAAGAAAAAAAGGAAAAAAGAAGGAAAACAAAAAGTCACTCAAAATCTCTCTAGTCACTTTGGAAATTTTAGGCCATTGCCTGCAAATTACACATCCTGAAAGAGAAATGCAGTACTGCCCATCCAGCCTGTCAACTGCTACAGACTTTCCAGAAGCACCACTCTCTAAAGTTGTCAACAGTGTATTTTATAAAGATATACAGTTAGCAAGGAAGCAGGTAACACAGAGATAGCCTTTATTCAGTGCAAGAGGCACGCACAACCCTTCTCCAAATTGTTAGACACTTACAGCTGTTCATCAGCAAACCATGGAAGAACAGGGTGTTGCAAATTTCCAGACCAAGCCTGCAAAAGACATTGTGAGACTGCAGCATGGAAAGTAAGGCCTTTGGAGACTTCTCATCATGCAAACAATCACTGGACTACACAAACTTTAGAAGTAAATTATTGGAGTTGGAAGAATAAAAAAGACACTCCAATTTCAGGGTTTCCCTACCATAATTCTGGGATTAGAGGGCCAGGCTTTAACATCATCACCATATGTCAGCTGTCTCACATTTTGCTCGTTAAAATACAACCTATTATTTTTATATTTGTTGACTAAACAGTAGCCAGGAAATTCTTTTAAACTTCTATTACTCATGAAGTATTTCCTTCTCCTCAGATATTTAAGAGACTTGTTCTTAAACAAGCAGAGAATGGTTCTTCTGTTCATGTTTTGTCTGTTCTGAGTAGCGCAAGTTTTATTAATCTCTTTCTGACATTTGGGACAGAGGAGTTGAATTCTGCATTGAGTAAGTGATGAGTGCACTTTGGCCTGTAAGTGTTCAGGCTACTAATTCGGTGAGTACATTCAGGATAGGGAGATTCATTGGTCTCTAGCTTCAAATAATTGCTTTTAAAAATAAAATAAATGAAAAAAATAATATTTTTGCAAAACTTATTTACAGCAAAATGATTTTTATTGGATTGAAAGACTTCTTTTATTTTTGGAAAGCAGACAAAAAATCTATACCAGAAGCCTCCTTTAGCGTTAGAGATGTATTCAGTGACAATCAAAGACTCTACTGTCCTTGTCTACCTGCCTATCATGTGCTATGATAACCTAATTTTTCAGTATTTTCACTCAATAAATAAATTATACAGATTTTTAGCCTAGTCCCAGTCCTAATGTATTAATAACATCTTTTCCCCATGGCATAACAACTCCTTAGCTTTAGCTGTCAACTATGTTTTCCAAAGTCGATTAAACAACCGCTGTTTCTCAGAGCATGTTTTTTGCTAGAAGTACAGATGTTAACTTTCACACACCACACAGGTTTCTAGTCAAGTGTTTGTAGAAATCAGGCAGGTTTCTCATATCACATAGAATATTATCTGTCAATATTTTGAAGAAAATGGTTCACAAGGTCATATCGGCCAAGCATTGCAGGAATCAACAGGGAGATACTCAGGGCCTTGTGTTTCCCAAAATATGTTGTGGTGTTTTTTTTCCAAATGTGCAGCTTCTGTGTCTCTGCATTTTTCAGTGTTGATATAAGCAATGTGTAGGTATTAACAATCCTGGGTTTTGCCTAGAGGATCTTTACACAATGACAGTATTTTTCACAAAAAAAAAAACCAACAAAATAGGCTGGTTAGCTGGTGTAGAACAGTATCATAAATATCCAAATTTGGCAAAATCACATCTGTAATTTGCATGCAATCTCAGCTTCTCATGCTCCTTGCATTGCCTTCATCAGTGCAAGTCAGAAAGGATACATGTGCATCTATGAAAAACATTAATTTGCCTTTAAAAGTAATCAGTCATGTTGAGATTGATGAGCTTATGAGCGCTGCGTCCATTGCAGACCCATAGTGTCTGTTAATTTCCACTAAGAGCAAATGAAGCACAGGTGCATTTCTGATTTCAAACTCTACCCCATGCTAAACACAGCTCCCCTCCCTTCTCCTCTGTGTATGTAATTGGGGTTAATTAGTGCCTGGTTCTGCTACCATCCTCAACAACCCAAAAGGGATGGGAAGGAGTTTGCTGCTGACTCTTTTTGATGGCCACCAGCATCTACTTCTACTTTCTTTTGTGGCTGTAAAGAGACCACTAGAGGAGCTGTCCCTACTGTCTACAGTCTTCTTATGTGGGTCTTTTCTTGTTCCATGTTATTCTTTGTATGCAACTTCTTCCTACTTGTTCTGGCTCTACAAAGAAACGACCTAATGCAAGGTAATTCCTTTCCAGGGCTGACACAGAGGAGAATTACAACAACAACAACAAAAAAAGATGGGGGGAGAGACTAAGAGGTAAACGGAAACCTGCAGAGGTAAAGCTGAAATGCAGTTAGTGAAGGAGTGACCAGTGACTTAGAGAGACCCGGCAGCTCTGTAGCAGTGTCAGCAGAAAGTTAGGCAGCTCTGAAGGATAGAAGGAGGTGTGTGTATGAGAAAGGTGCTCACAGCTGGAAGGGCCAGGGTCAAGGAGGCAGCTGAGCTGCCATCTAAATGGGATACATATCCTAGAGTCAAATTCTAGCAGAAAAAGCCCATTCCCTCTAAAAAGAAACAGGAGCAGCATCTCAGGTTACCTGTCCTTTCACAGGTATCTGAGGACCCTCTGTTACTTCTCATTCCTTTCATGCATGACTCATTGCTGTCACATCATTCCCCAACTCCTCCTCATTCCATGATTTACAAAAGTGCTTTCTAGCCCTGTCCATCTCCACCCTTTCATGAGAGCTTTAGGAAATCTTGGTATCGAGTCCGCTGTGTAGTTCAAACACTTGGTCTCACAGGCACACTGAGTGTATTTTTGACTTACTTGAATTCAGGAAGGCTTCTGAACTCCCAGGCTCAGATGTGCTCCCTGTACATGTCCCAGACTTTCACAAGTTTTCAATTCATTGCTTCTGTGGCTATTGTTCATGTGGCAGAGAAAAATTGGAAAATAGCAGCTACATTTGTAAAGAGGTATACAAAGAATTGTTACGGTGTCTTATTTTTCAGTAAAGAAATGTTGATTCTTTATCCTCTGGTGGGATTTGTTTATCTAATTATCTTAATGACACCGAACAAGTAATACAAAACATGATTTTTTTTTTAATTATTTTTTTTTCTGGATTTGAATAAGGGATAATCCAAGGACTTTTTTTTCTGTGTCTCTTCTCCAGGCAACAAAAAGGTCAGCTGGATGGGAGCAGTGACAAATTAGTGCAGCTGCTTCAGATTTTCACTGTGCCATTCTGAATGCAAGGGGTTTTCTGACACAGAACCTACGAAATTTCATCAGATTTTAATGTATTTTTTGAAAACCTGATGAAGAGCAGGCATGGATTGAACCTTAAAAAGGCAGTAGCAATTTGGGGGGGAACAAACAAACAGGAAATATGTTTAATACTCTGTTGGCCTGTCCCAAGACATCAGCATTCCTTGCTAGTCCTAATAATGATAACCCAGACGTAATTAAAGATATTAAAGGTTCTTGGGGACTAACCTGCTCTGTGTTACAGTGCTAATCCTTGTAGCTTCCTAACTAGGGACTTCTCACTCCCAAATCATGCATCCCATTCCCCCTTCTCAGAAAACAATAAGATGAAAAGGAACCTCCTGAGCAATCCTGTGGGGGAGAAGTAGACCTATGTCACCTGCGAGCACTTGGCTGAGAGCTTGAGATAAATATTTTCTTTCTCCCCTACCTGTGTCTCGGGCAGATATATCATCCTCCTGTAGCTTAGCAGCTGTTTTGACTGAGGTGTATAAGTATTTCATGCCCTAGCATCAAAAGTTGCCCCTAGGACTGTCTCACACTTCATGCATCTGTCATGGTCATTTGTGTTCCTGCTGTCTTTGGGCAGGTAACCTGCTTTCAGCACTCCTGAGACAACAGATGGCCAGCAATAGGTATTAATGCCACTAAGTGTGCCTGGGCAAAATTTGTCCCAGTACTGATGAAAAACACTCCTTCTCATCCCCACCCAACTACCACAGGGCCTGGGCTCAGCAGTTCTGTAGCTGTGGGTGAAGGTGAGGATCTAACACAAGCCTGGGGGAGAGCAGTAGCTGAACTAGCTCTAGAGAACATTGTTCCTGGCTGCTTACAGGATCTTCAGCTCAGACTTCAGGGTGGGCCTGGGAGTGCTAGTAGTATTGCCTAGCATGGAGCATAGGGCTACACTCACGCTACTTCTTTGCTTCTTGCTTCTTTGCAGCTGTGACAGGGATTTCCACAAGATTTTGTGTCATTCCTAGTACCTGTTTAAACACTGTAAGAGTCTACAGGTATAGGAGGATAGGAAGGCATTATATTGCAGATTTGGAAATGTCAGGGGCACTTAGATTTCGGTATCAAAGCAGATATGCTCTCATGTGCCTCCAAGTATTGATCTTGCATTCTGGTAAAGCCATTTAGTCAGGTGCATAGATGTCTCTACAAAATCTGGGTCATTTTACTTATGTTTTGCACTTAAGATTAACCTTTTGGTGACAATCCAGGACCTTTGATCCCTAAGTAGCCATAGGATTCTGCAGACATAACTTTCCACAGAAATGAGATTTTCCCACATAACCATGAACAGACTTGACAAATTAGGTCAGGCTTGTAGACAGCTCTTTTCCTCTGTTGGAATGAAGGTGCTTGAAATGACAGAAAAATATAGTAAGCAATATAAAATGTATTGCTTGTTAATGACTAGAGGATGTATGCAATTGCAGCACATTGCAATTCGGTGCTACAAGATTGCTTTCCAGCAGGAAGTAGAGTTCATTAAATAGGTACAATAAATTCCCACAGACTAAGATTTCTCCCATAATCAGTGCATTCATAGAATCATAGTATAGTTTGGGTTAGAAGGGACTTTTAAAGGTCATCTAGTTGAAATACCTGCAATGAGCAGGGACATCTTCAACTACAGTGGGTTTCTCAGACCCTCGTCCAACCTGACCTTGAATGTTTCCAGGGATGGGGTATCTGGGCAACCTGCTCCAGTGTTCCACCACCCTCATTGTAAAAAAATTCTTCCTTCTATCTGGTCTAAATCTACCGTATTTTAGTTTAAAACCATTAATCCTTTTCCTATTGCAGCATTACTGGAAGGCTGCAACAAGGTCTCCCTGGAACCTTCTCTTCTCCAGGCTGAACAACCCCAAATCTCTCAGCCTGTCCTCGTAATATGGGAGGTGCTCCAGCCCTCTGATCATTTTTGTGGCCCTCCTCTGGACACACTCCAACAGGTCCATGTCTTTCCTCTGCTGAGAGCTCCAGAGCTGGAGGCAGCACTCTGGGTGGGGTCTCATGAGAGTGGAGCAGAGGGGCAGAATTGCCTCCCTCGACCTGCTGGCCACACTTCTTTTGATGCAGCCCAGGATACGGTTGGCTTTCTGGGCTGCAAGCACACATTGCCAGCTCCTATTCAGCTTTTTATCCACCAATACCCCAAAGTCCATCTTGGCAGAGCTGCTCACAATCCCTTCATCCCCCAGCATGTATTGATACACGAGGGTTGCCCCAACCCAGGTGCAGGACCCTGCACTTGGCCTTTTTGAACCTCATGAGTTTCACATTGACCCACTTCTCAAGCTTTTCCAGGTCCCTCTGGATGGCATCCCTTGGCTTGGTGTCATCTACAAGATTGCTGAGAGTGCACTCAATCCCACTGTTTCTTTCATTGATGGAGATATTAAACAAATATTAAACAGCACTGGTGCCAGTATGGACCTCTGAGGTACACCACTGGTCACTGATCTCTGTCTGGATATTGAGCTGTTGACTACTACCCTCTGGATGAGAACATCCAACCAATTCATCATCCACCAAAGAGTTCACCCATCAAATACTTATCTCACCAATTTAGAGAGAAGGATGTTGTGGGGTACCATGTCAAAGGCTTTACAGAAGTCCAGACAGATGACATCTTCCTTTGTCCACTGATGTAGTCGCTCCATCATAGAAGGCCGCTAGGTTGGTCAGGCAGGACTTGCCCTTGGTGAAGCCATGCTGGTGGTCTCAAACCATTTCATTGTCCTCCATGTGCCTTAGCATAGGTTCTAGGAGGATTCTGTGATCTGTTCCATGATATTCCCAGGCACAGAGGTGAGGCTGACAGGTCAGTAGTTCCCAGGATCCTCCTTTCTACCCTTTTAAAAATGGGTGCAATGTTTCCCTTTTTGCAATGACTGGGGACTTCATCTGACTGCTGTGACTTTTCAAATGTCATGGAGAGGGGCTTGGCAACTGCATCAGCCAATTTTCTCAGGGCTCTGCGATACATCTCATCAGGTCCCATTGACTTCTGTATGTTCATGTTCTTTAGGTGGTCACGAACCTGATCTTCTCTTACAGTGGGAGGGACTTTGTTTCCCCAGTCCCTGCCTTGCAGTCCATCCACTCAAGAGGTGTGCTGAGAGAGGTTGCCCGTGAAGAATGAGGCAACAATGCTGTTGAGTACCTCTGCTTTCTCCTCACCCATTGTTTCCAGTTTGACACTCTTTGCTTGTCAGAAGGGGTATGCTTTCTTTGATCTTCCTTTTCTGGCTGACATACCTGTAGAAGCCCTTATTATTATTCTTTGTGTCCCTTGCCAAGTTCAGCTCCAGCTGTGCCTTGACCTTCCTGACCCCATCCCTACATAACCAGGCAGTGTCCCTATACTCTTCCTGGGATACCCGTCCCCACTTCCACTGCCTGTGCATCTCTTTCTTGCCCTTTAGTTTGACCAGCAAGTCTCGACTCAGCCATGTTGGTCTCTTGCCCTGCTTTCCTGATTTCTTACACTTAGGGATTGAAAACTCTTGCATTGTCTGGAAGGTGTCCTTAAAGATCGGCCAGCTCTGTTCTCCTCTCTTGTCCCTAAGGGCAGTTTCCCAAGGGATCCTATTGACTAACTCTTTGAACAGCTGGAATTTGCTTTTCTAAAATTTAGGGTCCTGAGTTTACTCCTCACCTGACCCATATCCCTCAGGACTGTGAACTCCAGCAGTGCATGATCACTGCAGCCCAGGCTGCCTCCAATCTTGATGTCGCCAATTAGCTCACTTGTGTTGTTGACCAACAGGTCCTGTACTGCATCCCCTCTGGTAGGGCTGTCTATTACTTGGCTTAAGAAGTTATCCTCAATATATTCCAGGAGTCTCCTGGATTGCCTACAGCTTTCTGTGCTACTTTTCTGGCAGATATAGGGATGGTTGATGTACAGCAGGATGAGAGCACGTAAGCTTGATGCTTCCCATAGCTGGAGTAAGAAGGCTTTGTCAATAAGCTCCCCTTGATTGGGCAATCNGGAAGGTGTCCTTAAAGATCGGCCAGCTCTGTTCTCCTCTCTTGTCCCTAAGGGCAGTTTCCCAAGGGATCCTATTGACTAACTCTTTGAACAGCTGGAATTTGCTTTTCTAAAATTTAGGGTCCTGAGTTTACTCCTCACCTGACCCATATCCCTCAGGACTGTGAACTCCAGCAGTGCATGATCACTGCAGCCCAGGCTGCCTCCAATCTTGATGTCGCCAATTAGCTCACTTGTGTTGTTGACCAACAGGTCCTGTACTGCATCCCCTCTGGTAGGGCTGTCTATTACTTGGCTTAAGAAGTTATCCTCAATATATTCCAGGAGTCTCCTGGATTGCCTACAGCTTTCTGTGCTACTTTTCTGGCAGATATAGGGATGGTTGATGTACAGCAGGATGAGAGCACGTAAGCTTGATGCTTCCCATAGCTGGAGTAAGAAGGCTTTGTCAATAAGCTCCCCTTGATTGGGCAATCACCAACCACAATGTTCCCTTTGTTGCCTCAGTCTCTATTACTTTACCATAAACTTTCAACCTGCTCCTGGCTGTTTTTCAGAGAGAGGAATGGCATGTTTGTGTATGTTGTCTTTTGCCATGATGTGTGCAATCATAATGTTTTCTGTGTAGTGACAATACTTGCATGTTCAAACATGACGTGAGGTTGGTAAGAGAACGGAACAAGCAGTACCCAAACGGCAGATTCTTTTCCCCTCTCCTTGGTAGCTTTTGTAGGCAGTGACATTTGAAGACTTTAAGCTCACTTGCCCAGGCCTTGTGTTACAATCATTCTGAAAGTTGAGGACCATAAATCTTCAGCATGAGTACTATATTTTCGGAAATAATTTCCTGTGCCAGGTGATGGAAGACTACTGAAGACTTTTGCATGAATTTCTGCTCTGGTAGATCTAATTATGACTGGAGTACGTTTTTAATTATTGTACATATTTCCCCCACCCTGTCCCCAAAGAAAAAGTTACTTTGATAAGATCATTGTCTCAACAACACTGAAAAATTTTCACGCCACTGCATAGCTATCTAATGAAAATACCAGTGATCGATCAACCTAAAGTGACCCTCCTGGTTTTGGAGTTGGATGTTAAACAAAACTGTTTCTCACAGGCAGATCAGTAAAAAAAAAAAAATAAAAAAAAAATCTAACTATGCCTCTGAAAGGTAGGTAAAATTTGTAGATAAGTGAATTGATGGGCATACCTGTTTCTGAGGAAAAGATGCAATAACTATTGAGTTGGGAGGGGTACTTGTGGCTGGGGGCACATACATGGGTATGTAAGCATGTGTCTCTGAACAAAACCAGGGAAAATGTGTATTTTGGTCTTCCTAAGGGAAAGTAATGTCACAGTCAGACCTAGCAGAAAACTCAAATTAGTAAATCAAATAACTATATAGACAACACTATAGCTTCCCCCAATTTTCTTGTCTCTTCTTTATTGCTTTTACCCAATCATAATTTACCCAAATGCAAGTGGTGTTTATTTTCTGCTCCTTCACTTAATGTCTTGCCTTTGCTTTAACAATGTTAGACTAGATAGTTTACTTCACTACTTGTCTAGTTTTATTCTCTTTGCATTTTCATACTGTTTAGATTAGCATCCATTTATCTTTTGGCTTTGTAACATACAGAGTACTTGTGATTAAACTATCAAACATTTCTGATGCCATCTTCAGCCTCAGCTGCAGCACTATGCTATAGTATTGTCCTGAGACAATAGCATGCATAATACCCTCTATACATTCATACAATGGATGCGTTTCTTCAGTGGATGCGTTTGGTTCTGTCAGGCCACCTTTGGACCTGAGTAAAGCTGAAGATCATGAAGGGAGAAAAATTTGCCTTGATGAAACACATTTACAGACTTTAGTGCTCTTAGAACTGGGGAAATGTGATGCCGTGCTCTTATGTTTCAAGGCTGTGGCAGGCTTTCTCTGAAAGTTCCTCACATATGTGATCCTATCTGTGCTTACTCCCTGTTTTGAAGTGTTATCAGCACTGGCCTACCCTTCACACCGCTTCTGTCCCAGCAACACAAGACCAGGAAAAAAAACTGTCCCCTTTCCCGCATTGGTGAGTGGGCGTCAAGGCAGGATTTCCTTCTTTCTTTCCTTATTAACTTGCACCTACCACAGTGTTTAGCCCTCGGTAATTTCGGCTACTTTGATTCGAAGAGAACATCTCACAATCTTATTTCATGTTGGTGTTATTTCCAGCAGAAAAGAGGGGCTTCTTTTCTCGGGATACTTGATTTGACATTCCCTTTCCATTAATGTTAGTGATTTTCCTTCTAACCTTGGGCAGGTCCTCCTCTATCTCTGGATTTTTTTTTTGGCTGTTTCTGTCTGATGACA
The DNA here is from genome assembly GCA_013398295.1 of Chionis minor. Classification (NCBI taxonomy): domain Eukaryota; kingdom Metazoa; phylum Chordata; class Aves; order Charadriiformes; family Chionidae; genus Chionis; species Chionis minor. The sequence goes on from VZSF01000874.1 coordinate 11,222, forward strand.
TCTTCCTAGGGCTATTGAGTATAACTGCGTAGTTCAAAAGTGTTGTGCAATGCAAGTGTGAAAGGCTGTGTAGGTGCAAGGATTTTTTTTTCCCCTTGTTCAGTTTTCATTGGGAAGGGTCATAAATTCCTCAAACTTCAGAAAGTGAACTATTGTCCAAGGTTGTTTTCTATTCTGAAAACCTCTGTTATTAAAAAAAAATCTGTAACTGTTTCAAGCCAACTTCCACTAAATAATTAATGCCTTTACATGAATTATATTTCCTCCCTGATAAATATATCAAAGTATTTTCAGTCAGACTTAGCGCTCTCACTTCTCACTAAGTCCCTAAAGTGCTATAAAACTTCTCTTGCTGCCAGTCCTTTTCCAGTGAAATACATCTAGAATGTCTCATAACTGCCCACCACTCCATTTTTTTTGGAAGTTTTCCTTCTTTCTGTGAACTTCAGCATCTTAATAAAATAGTGGGTAAAGATGATGAGGGGATATATATCTTCATTATATTTTTGTTGTTTTACATTAGATCTCTCAAATCCATTATGCAAAATAAAATTTTAAAAAATAGGATAAGTATTTTGAACAATTACTTTATTTGCAGAGAATGTTATTCTCTTCTCACTTTGCTTCATTTTGGTGTAAATTTCACTGAAACACAAAGTATTGCACCATGAATACAAGTTTTCCTACTAATTCTCAAAATTAACACTTCTACCCACTGCTTTCTAGGAAGGCTATGTAGTGCATCCTAGCAGAAGTTCATTTCTTCACAGCAGAATAGCGACAGAGATAACTAGCTATGTCTATAGGACTTGATCTTTAGTTGACTGAAACCTGACTCTGCCTTTGACTCAGTCACTCTTATTTCTCCATATAATTAAAAAAGGCTTATGAGATTTGTCACATTTAACTAATGTAATTTTATAGTAGATATCCAAAATAGATCAAAAATACGTGAAAAGCATCTATTTCTCTCTACGTAATAGAGGGTGTTTCAGCTGACCATCCTGATGTAGATGTCTGCAGTGTGGAGCTATGCAAGGCATATTTCACCTCAAGTGAAATAAGGACTGGCGCATTACCTTTAATTGCCACCAGTAGTTCAGTTTTTCCAAGGCACAGAGTAGGCGTGTTCAACTACAGACCGTAACTGTGGCTGCCTCTCACGCCAGGCCTGGAGGAATTGATGTGACACTCAGGGGATCTCATGAAGATGGCTGGGAATCCTTTCTCCACAAGAACTTGAGAAATAGACCTCTAAAGCAGTGTACAGACCTTAGTGGAATAAGTTTATACAAAATGATAAGAATAATACTAAACATCAGAGGCAAAAATCACATTTTCAAAATTCTCTAAGGAACCTATTAACTTTATTCACCTCTCTCAGCAGTAGCTTATGTCTATTAAGTTCTTCTGGATCTTTGAGAGTTATTGTGCCATAAATGCCTAAATCTCTTGAATATATTTTAGAATGTGACTGGTATCCACTGTCAACATATATAAGATGATCATGCAGCAGAAGAGAGGGAGGTCATGTAAAAAAAGATCAGGATATTACTCAAAAACCTGTAAGATTTTCTTATAGATGGGTTTATACCAAGTAAAATTATGCAAGTTATACAAAATATGCCTGTGTGATTTTTATGGGTCTGTGAGACTGTGCACCGGTGTATGCAATCTCCTACTTACCAATTGAAAAAAGCAGCAGTAGGTAAATCCATACACTTATTCCACAGGAATGGAGTGGCATCAGTCACAAACATACTATAAAAATCTAAGTTTTGAAAATGTCTCTAGCCTTTCATCTACTGCCAGCAGGATGCAACACAAAACCTTCTGAAAAAGTGTAATCACAAAAATGCAGAGAAGATTATTATAACAATTCAGAATGAATAGGGTTTTGCCATGAAAATCACGCTGGTGCTGAAAGAACATGTTCTTTAACAATAAGTTGGTGATGATTCATTATTTTACAAGAGCAACTGGAGTAGAGATTACAATAATGGAATCAATGACAAAAGCTGTTCACATATTTATGTTTCGGCTTTTTTTAATCAGCAGTGGAATAATATAACCCTGGGGTTAACTCTGGTGCCAGAACTGCTCTTGAAGTCTGCAGTTGATCACATTATGTGAGATAACAACAAAGACTGAGAGTGATATTTTTCAAGAAGCAAGCACGGATGCATTTTTGAAAAAGTGGACATTTGGTTAGCTTTGCTGGAAGGTTACAGGAATATAGAAATTACCAGCTCTCCTCAGGATTCTGGCAGATATATCATGTACAGGTCACATAGACACCTTAAAGGAGCTAGCCAAAAGCAGTTGCTGTTATTCCTTTGCATGCTGTGCTTTAGAAACATTAATTTCGGTGATGGCAAAGGTAGCAAATGATGTGTGCATGACCTCATAGTACACCTCAGAAGCTTTGCTCCTGAGTGTAGTGAGCTGAGCAGTTTTAACTTTCTGAACTTTCAACTAATGAAAACTATTCTAAAAAATCCTGCTACTTTGTGTGTTTTCAGTTAAACAGTTTGCTCAGATGTGGCTCAGAATTCTTCCAAATAGCATTTCCCTCCTACTTATCTTTATTTATTGAATGATTAAACATATTCTGATATATTACAATATACAAGAAAACCTAATGATTTAATAGAACTTTGTTATAGTGCTAGTGGGGCTACTGAACCTAAGAAATGTGAAGAAAAGGGGTCTGTGGATAAAGTCAATGCTGTTTTGCTTAGAACATAAGGTAAGAATGACTGTACATCATCTGTCTAAAGGCTGATTTCAACAGAGGCCAGTAGTGGCCAGTTTCTGGTAAGTCTGGAGTGACCCTTTCACTGGAACACTGTGCTAAATTCCAGCAGTCTGGTTCAGGACCTTCACAAGCCAAAGCTTTATCTGGACCATTGTGTTTAATATCCACCAATAGATAACTTTCAAGATCTGATCTTTTTTGAATACATTGGTAGCCTTGACATTCACAGAACCTTTTGGAAATAAGCTTCACAATTTAAAAACTATGTCATTCTCTTAGTGTGGATGTCCTAAGGATTTAATACGTCTATAGGGTGCATAAATATGTTTGTTGCTTGAGGTGCAACAAAGCTTGGGAACCGCTGAATGCAGCAGGTAAAGCAAGTGTAACTTTAGTGCTAGTAAGGCTAGATCCTTGTAATGTAAACAAAGTGCCTGCTGTTTTTCTTGTGAGGTGATGAGTTTGAGGAAAATCAGCTTGATAAGCAATATCAGTACATAGTTCAAGCTAGGTTTTCAGTTACTGCAGCTTTGGCCTCATGAAAACTAAGCTGAGAAAGCAATATTTTAAAATGTGCTTTGTATGATGTTTTATTTAAACAAGAATTTCCACTTTTAAAAATTATTTGTATGTTTTGGAATATGTTTATTGCCACATTGATTCACAATCCCTTATTGGCTTTGTACCTCCAGAGTTTCAAAATCTTTGTGAGGGGAAGCAAAGGTCTAAAACTTGGCAACCATAATCTTTCCCTCTGCCACTGACATGGAAGAGGTGATCTGGTTAGCATCATCTCTAGCCTGGTTTGACCACTGAGGACAAAAAACATCTGGGTTACCCTAGGAGGCCTTTGGTCAGAGTCCAGTAATAGATTCATGGCCAGATGCCTTACCTACTTTGTAGACCATGACTGATGAATGGCCATATGGATGTTAACCTTCAGCCTCAGTGGGTTCAACTGCTCACAATCAGATGGAGGACTCTACCAAAAACTTTGTTGGCATTAAATATTTGATGACAACCAAAGGCTGACTTATTCTCTCCTCACTAGGAAACATGGATGAGAGAAGCATACATCAGGGATAAAAGCTGTGATTGTATTGTTGCACAGCACTTAGCTGTGGTCATTCATTCCTAATGCAGTCAGAAGGCTCAGACTGAAAAATAGTGCTTTTCTGAATGACCACAAATAGTAGCTCTATCTACATTAGGAAATAGAAAAGCACCAGGGAGTCTTCCCCGTCACTGGATCTGAACTCTGTACTTATTCAGTTGTCCTGGTACAGTTTTGGCTTAGGCCAATTAGTAGCCTTGCAAGTAATTCCTGGGCATAGTTAGAAAGCACCAGAAACAACTCTTAATATCAGTCTAGATGTAGCCCTCATATTTGACTGTTTAATACATGACACACAAGATCACTCTGTACCTCACTATCAGACAGAAATCAAAGGTGAATTCAGTCTTCTAATACAGATGGAGCTTTCTCATGGCAGCTTGCGGATTGTACGTATTCAGAACTCCTTCTCAGACTATTAATGACTTAAGAAAAAAATTCTGGAGGAATCAGGTATTTTTTGTGAGTGCTGGACACTGATTGAGCTCACTGTGGAGCTGGCAGCTAGTGACTTGTTGACCAGCTAGTTAACACCTAGCTGTTTTAAATCTACACTGACTACAATGGGAGTAGAAAGATCAACATACAGGTGCCTATATGTAGGTATGTTGATCAGGATCTGAATCCTGTCTTCCTCTCTGCTACAACTTGGTGACACCTTTATGGTGATTTATTTTCCTCTGACCCTTGCCAACCTTTGCCTTCAGTGCTGCCTGTTGCTATTATGCCGAGAGGAGTCCAAATTTCTGTGTGTTTCACACAAGACACGCTACCTTTTGAAGAAATTCCTAAACAGTTTCAGCTTTCCATCACAGCCATTCTTGTTAACTTTGTATCTGTGTATTTATCTTAGCAGAGAGGCTCCATGATATGCAGCGGCTCTTCAAAATGTCTGATTTTCTAAACAAATAGAAAATTAAAGTGCTTTCAAATACATTTTTCCAAGAGGGATTAGTTGAGAGATCAATTGCACTAAAGGCTAATATTCTTTATAACATTTTTGTGTCATAGCTAATTGAATTAAAAAATAAAATGCTTTATGCTCTAAGGAGCACAAGCATTAAAATTTCTAGTTTGTGGTGCAGGTGGAAAGAACTCCTATTTCGTACTTTCCAAATACAGTACAGACTGTAACACAAATGATGCAATATTATCCTGGAACAGTGAAAGGAATTCCATGGGAAATATAACTTCAAGAGGCATTTTACCTGAGGCCGAACTCATAATCTCCACTGATACAAACTGTTCTCATTTGTACTGTTTCATCTGAGGCATCTAATCTGCATTGCCAGTGCTTTTCTCAAGGGAAGCCCTGAACTCTGATACACCAAAATATAAAACAAAACAGCCCTGAAAAGTACAATGTCTGTAGAGCTAATGAAAGTATTTTTCTTAATGTGGCTGCCATAAAACATTAAAGCCTCCTCATTTGCCTAACCTTCTACAGCAGAAGCTTCCCAGATGTGTTGCTCCCACTAGAAACATGGACTTTAAAACCTCCAACGTGCAAATAAAATGTGAATCCAGTAAAATGAGTAGCTACATGTTTCTTTTACTAGGTGAAAATCGGTTCTTCTAGCTATATTATTTGTTTCTTTCTGGTTTTAAACCAGCAGTATTTTAATCCTAAATTCTCCAGTGACACTAATGGTAACTGAAATCTGCAGTTAATCCATATATAGTTTAAAATATGATCAGCAACAATTTTCCCTAATACCACCATGTCACTGTGTCCCAGTCCTGAGGAAAGGTATCATCATTACAGGTGAAAACCATGTTTATTATACTTGTCCAATTTTCACCCAAGTCTCAGCTCACAAAAGATCGTGTTTCTTCTGGTGTTTTTCATACTATGATTAGGAGAAAATAAGTACATACAAGACCTCTCAGCTGGACACACACAAGATGAGAGTAGACTGTTTTCCTAATGACTGGTAATTTATATGATAATTGTGATTATATCTGAAAGTAGAATTTGTAGACACATATAGGATGAATTTATTAAAATGTAAATGTATAATTGTTAAATGTTGAGGTAGAAATCTATGCACACATGTGGTGGGTTAACCGTGGCTGGACACCAGGTGCCCACCAAAGCTGTTCTATCACTCTCCTTCTCAACTGCACAAGGGAAGGAAAATATAATGAAAAGCTCATGGGTTGAGATAAGGACAGGGAGGTTGCTCACCAGTTACCATCACAGGCAAAACGGGCTTGACTCAGAGAAAATGAATTTAATTTACTACAAATCAAATCGGAGGACGATAATGAGAACTAGATATCTAAATCTTAAAACATCTCCCCTCTCTTCTGCGCCCCCTTCCCTTCTTCCTGGGCTTAACTTCACTCCCAATTTCTCTGCCTCCTCTCCAACCAGCAGCTGTGTGGGATGGGGAATGGCCGTTGTGGTTAGTTCATCACACGTCTCTGCTGCTCCTTCCTCCTCACGCTCTTCCCCTGCTCCAGTGTGGGGTTTCTCCCATGGGAGACAGTCCTCCATGAACTTCTCTAACGCAACTCCTTCCCATGGGCTGCAGTTCTTCACAAACTGTTCCAGCTTGGGTCCCTTCCATGGGGTGCAGTCCTTCAGGAACAAACTGCTCCAGTGTGGGTCCCCCATGGGGTCACAAGTCCTGCCAGCAAACCTGCTCCAGTGTGGGCTCCTCTCTTCATGGGTCCACAGGTCCTGACAGGAGCTTGCTCCATTATGGGCTTGCCATGGGGTCACAGACTTCTTCGGGCATCCACCTGCTCCAGTGTGGGGTCCTCCATGGGCTGCAAGTGGATATCTGCTCCACTGTTAACTCCATGGGCTGCTGGGAGAGAAGCAGCTTCTCACAGAAGCCACGCTTGCATCTGCATGCTACCAAAACCTTGCCACACAAACCCAATACAACATTAGTTTTTTACGGGCTAATCTGTCTCCGTAAATAAAAATTTACCTGAGCTTTAGCTTTTACATTCAATTTTATTTTTTGCTTTTCATACTCATGGAAGTATTTATAGGATTTTAAATGCAATGACAGCAGGACCATTGGCCACAGTTGTCACACACATGGAGGAGATGCATTTCATTACTGCGGCATCCTGGCAAGTTCTTCTTTAAAAAATATATTTCCATGTATTATGGACTGAAAGCTGCTTATATAGGACTTAATTCTTGCTGCAGTCATACAATTATAAGCTTAGAGTAATTCCACTGAAGTAAATGAGCTGAAAGATCTCTTTTCTGATCTCACTTAAAATAGTTATACACTAAAAAAAATTTGGATTTATGCGTACACAAGAGAATTAGTCCTGTTCAGTCTCTGAAGTGGTTTTAACCTTGGGACATCATTTACCACAGTGGAAGATGCAGGCCAAAGACCTGTGTTCTGACAAAATAGGGTGATATGGCTTTGTATCTCTTGGCATTAGAAATGCATTGAAGAACAGATGTTTTTGGGAGCTGTACCTGCCCTGTCTGGGGCAGTGGCTATGTTTGTTAGTTGTGCCATGCATACCCTCTCAAAAGATGCAGGGTCAGGTCTTTGGGTCTAATTTTTGACATTTCCTTCTGCCACAGAGCTGAATCAATCAAGTTAAACTCAGCACCTGCAACATAATAAAGTACTTGAGGATGTTCCTGCGTACAGTAGTTTATCAAAGAGTCACTGCATCCTCAATGTTCTCTGGTTATCATGTATGTCATTTCTGTAGTGTCAAAAAGACTCTCCACGTGAAAAGAGTATATTCTTATGTTACAGTTTTGACAAATTAATCCATGGTTCATATGGAGAATTAACTGTTCACAGGCAGAAAAATGCCTTCTGCAAACACGAGTGCTTGTAACAGAGCAGTTTCAAAACACATCTTGGTTCTAATATTCATTATAAGTATGTGAAACTAAAGATTAAAAAAACCCTACAATCCCAAATATACGCTGACAAGATTTGTTGTTCTTGGCTTTCAGCTTTCACTTACCTGTGGTCATGAATTATAGCAGTTATTTGTGGACTGTACCTCAGCAGTCCCATTACTAATCTCCCAGTTTGGAAGCGTTTCTAATTTATTGTTGAAGGAAAGACAGAATGGTGGTGTGCTTAATAGACTCTCTGTGGACAACTCTTTCAACTGCATTGATCTTATTACAATTAATCTTAAAAATCTGGACAATCGAGTCCTTTATTTTTCTCTTCCACCAGCCTTCAAGAACTCACAGAGGTGATACTTCTTACTGCCACAATGAAGGAGAAGGGGACCAGGTGTTGTCACCACTGACCCACTAACCACTTCCTTGGACCAGGATGAGTGCGCTGAGGAAGGGTCAGCCTTCCCAGACAGTGGTTTTTAGACCATTAACTAACTTTGTGGTCTGTGGAAGAACAACAGCATAAGAAGCCAGCAGGGTGGCCCAAAGACATGGGAGCTAACAGCAGGAAGACAGTGACAGTGACACTCCAATGCTTTCTTCAAAGAAAAAAGGTGTCTGGAAAAAATAACTGTTTTGATCAGAATCCAATTTCTTTTTTTTTTTTTTTAAAGGGATGTAATGATACATTTTCAAACAGCAGGAGCTGAAAGTGATCTCAGCAGGTTCAGCAGCAAGGACTAAAATGTACTGGTGTGTCATTACAGTGCTGGCTGCAGTTTAAGCTCCCTTGTGCTAACAAGCTGTTTCCTCCATTCTTCCTACTGCTTCTGCCCTCACAGGCACTTCACAGCAATATCAGTACTTTTGTTCTTCTCCCCTCCTTGTGCTTCTGTGCCTGGACACCCTGGTCATTGTCTTTTTCAGCTGCACTCCCAGTCAGCTCACTGCTGCCTAAGCATAAGGCCATCAGATAGAAAAAAAAACCCAGTTGATGCACTGATGTTCTACCCCACATCACATGGCCGCAAAATAATAAAAAATAAAATAATTTCATCACCTTTTTGCTTTGTGATTTCCCTAAAGTTGTGCAGAATCATTATGCCTGGAGAAAACCCAGGTTGGGCTAACACTGCGTTCTTGGCTAACCGCATGGTTCACAGCCTAACAGCCCAAAATTACCTGGCTATTAGACCAAGAAGAAACCTTTCAAATAAAAATGCTCCTTCACCTGCTGTTTCACGTCCTGTGTAAGCTACATAGAGGATTGTGTTTCCATTGCAGGTGTGTAAAGAACCTAACTGAATGGTGTCATAACTCCCAAGCAGGCCAGAATCTAAGGAATAAAAATAAGAAGGACAGAGTTGCCTGTAGGTTGTTACGGTAGTCTGTCAGAGACATAAATATATTTAACATGGAAGAGAAGACATTTCAGCATTTTCCATGACTGAGATCACTCAGCACAGCTATGTTATAAATAGCAATGAAGAAAAATACGTGGAAAAGTACATGCTCTTGGTTTTGTTCGGGCATACACAAAAAAGTTAAGGCACTTTAAAATTCAAGGATTTTTTAATGCATCGATAAAAGAAGATATCTTGGGGCAAAATCTGAAGCCCTTAAGCTCTAGTAATGATGACAGCTAGAGTAGTTCCTCCAATCCTTTCTAAGCCCATGGTCAGACCAACTGAGCTGAAGACACAGCTGCCTTGGCTAGGCAGGTTAACGTTAAGACGTGTAAACAACCTGATGTCCCAGACAATCTCATTCTGTAGTGAGACAGAGGCTGGGCAGCCAAAATTCATATTGACTTCACATTTGAGATACAAATTACCTAAAAACTGCAGTTTCAATGTGAAGGAAAACGAAGAGAAATTGTTCTGCAAGTTACGAGTTTATCAAAAAAACCCCCAAGCCATAGTGCATAAGATTTGCACCTATTGGATGATTTCCCTGACCCTTGAAGCCTCTGCAAAATCAATAGGCTATGGCTTGGATAAAATGGCTGAAGAGATCTTTACGGATTCTCACACAGCCCCTACTACTGTAATTTAATCCTGTAATTTAAATTTCATATGAGCTGTGGAAGTATACCACTTTGACAAAAAGGACAGTAAATATTTATCAAAGATTATAGAATCTATTTTCTGACTGTTTTTTGTTCTATCTCATATACCTCTCATTGTAACCATGCTATACCGCCCTCCATATCTTACCGAAGGGGCACACTGTTTTCTGCCCTACAATCGGTTGCTTCATGTTTCAGGCATGTTCCCTCCATCTGTTACTGATTGCTGTACATGTCTGTGGACTGCCACTTCTCTTGAGTTATTTTCGCGGTCTGTTTTCATTGAGGTAATGGAAAATGTCTGTGCCCATAAGCCCTTTCAATGATAGTTGTAAATCATGACTCAAGCTCTCCAGAACACCTGTCTGTACATCTGTGGCTAATCCCTCTCTGGTTTTAGATCTAGCTTCTTAAACCAAAATGTTATATAGTGCCCGCAGAACCTACCTGCAGCTGGAGTTGTACACAGAGGACAGACAATTAGAATGACCTGCCAACCAGTGCATCTGTCACTCTTTACAGTGCTACTTTGCTTTCTCATTTCAAACAACGTACTTGATCTTTTCCCCAGATTTATGGTCTTCTTGTGTGATGTCAGTAGACTTCAAGAGAGAGAAAAACATTGCAGTGAATATCTGTCTGTCTACCTATCCATTTACAATGCATCAGGGAGCCATACATTTAGCAGCATGAAAAGAAGACCAAGATTTAGTGGAAAAGCCTCACTTCTTGATCAATGACAGTTTAGACATTGGGATAGCATTTGCTAATTTTGGATGAAATTTGCACTTGTCATTGTGAAGATGTGTTGGTTGAACATGGCATGAATTACAAATACTTTCCAATTGTCCTAGGATTATTGCAAGAATCTTCTAAAATCCAAATGACTGAGAAAAAAAAACCAACCAGAAATCAACACATAAATTTCTTACAAACAAGAGAAAAAATAACTGCTAGCTATGAATATCATTGAATCAGAGAATAGTTTTGGTTGGAAGGGACCTATGAAGTTCATCTAGTCCAAACCCCCTGCAATTAGCAGGGACATCTCCAACTACACCAGGTTTCTCAGAGCCCCCTCTAACCTGGCGTTGAATGTTTCCAGGCATGGGGTATCTACCACCTCTCTGGGTAACCTGGTTCCAGTGTTTCACCTCCCTCATTGTAAAAAATTTCTTCCTTCTATGTAGTCTGAATCTACCCTCTTTTAGTTTAAAACCATTACCCCTTGTTTTATTGCAACAGGCCCTGCTCTAAAGTTTGACCCCATCTTTCTTATAAGTGCCCTTTTAAGTACTGAAAGGCCACAATAAGGTCTCCCTGGAACCTTCTCTTCTCTAGGCTGAGCAACCCCAAATCTCTCAGTCTGTCTTCATAGGAGAGGAGCTCCATCCCCCTGATCATTTTTGTGGCCTTCTGAACCCACCCCAACACATCCATGTCTTTCCTCTGCTGAGAGCTCCAGAGCTGGAGGCAGCACTCTGGGTGGGGTCTCATGAGAGTGGAGCAGAGGGGCAGAATTGCCTCCCTCGACCTGCTGGCCACACTTCTTTTGATGCAGCCCAGGATACGGTTGGCTTTCTGGGCTGCAAGCACACATTGCCAGCTCCTATTCAGCTTTTTATCCACCAATACCCCAAAGTCCATCTTGGCAGAGCTGCTCACAATCCCTTCATCCCCCAGCATGTATTGATACACGAGGGTTGCCCCAACCCAGGTGCAGGACCCTGCACTTGGCCTTTTTGAACCTCATGAGTTTCACATTGACCCATTTCTCAAGCCAGGTCCCTCTGGATGGCATCCCATCCATCATGTCTGTCAACCGCACCATTCAGCATGGTGTTGGCTGCAAATTTCATGATGGTGCACTCGATCCCACTGTCTATGTCACTGATGTAGACATTAAATGCAACAGAACAAGTAAAAGCATAATTAATTGAAAAGGTAAAAGTTCACCTACAAAACTATTGACAGAACTTCATGAAAGAATAAAATTTTGATGGAAATATTGTGTGAATGGATGACATGCAGATTCCAAGATAGAATCTGTCTGAAAATTATACACAAGGCCTCTGACCTTGCACCTACATGGGTGCATTCAGTCAATAATGTCACCTTGTGCACCACTAATAGTGAAGCTTGTGTTGGTACCGAGGTCTTGTCCTTGAGCAGGCAAACTAGAGTAAAAGCAAAGTCAGTTGCATGAAATAAGAGTTCAGAATGAGGGGAAAACTTGCTGCTCTCAGATCCTTCCGTCTCCTCTGATGACGAGAATGCTTAAGTGCTATGTAAATGTCACTGTGACATATTCTGAAGTATCCATTTGGAAATTACATTGTGAGAGCAACAGAGTAAAAGGTAAAGATGATTGTAATATGCAACACCTTCTGCTGAATTTCTTTAAAAAAATTAATCTGTAAATGTGGCAAGAATGTAGGTGTTCTCTTGTCTTCAGCAGAGAAAATTATCTAAATTTTCTGTTTCTGTCTAAAATCCCACTATTTAGTAGTCTTTTGAGATGCAAATGATGGGGAGGTGGTTATTTATTATTTGCGTAAATTGCAATATTAAATGCACAAAAGATTTTTGCAAGCTATTTGATGCTGTGAATCCTAACTACATTCCTGTTTGCAATAAGATAAAATGAGAATAATACCATTGACTTTAATTCAGCTTTAAAAAATTGATTCCAGCACAATTATCTTTCTCTGGCACCTCTCTCCTTCTACCATGAGATTTGCTACACATCAGGAGAGGTGACCTGCCTTTCAGTCCTGTCTGCCTGTTGGCCCATATGTCTGAGTTTTCTCCATTCTGAAGCTAACCAATCTCTAGCCTTGGGCAGATATGTACATCCATTTCTTACCTTAACAAAGAGATCAAATATGGCTGAGACACATGGAAAACTGGGAGTATTCTTGAGTCCCAGAGTATCAATCTGGCTATTGTGACTGGAGATTCTAGTATACAAAGTAGCTTTTTGCAGTGTTCATTGTCTGCCCAAAAAATAAAAAAAGAAAGAAAAGAAAAAAGGAAAAGAAAAAAAAGAAAAAAGGAAAAAAGGAAAAGGTGAAAAGTTAAAAAAAAAACCAAAAAAGATAGAAGAAAAAGAAAAAAACTTCACATTCAGAAGCCTTTGCAAATTTCTCTTTTTAGAAGACCAGAATATCATATACTTTACCTTTCGTTAATTGTACTGAAGAAACGGAGTGCAATGAGCCTTCTTTTTTTCCTAAAAATGGATTGCAGTCATGATTCCTTTATTATCCTCTACCCTTATCAAACTTCAACAAAGCTATCTGAAACTCAATGTTTTATGTATTTGAATCGACCTTCTCTTTTCATTTCACCATGTTCCTCTTGAACTACTTCTATTCTTTCATTCTCTGATGCACATCTCCTTCCATTTTCAGGTTCTTGCCAAATGCCTCTATATGTGAACTACAGTTCTAATTCTATATAAACGTCTGTCAAAGTTGAAGATAAAGTATCAAGGATATGTTGGGTTTATCTGAATTAATTTTCACTTATAACATGTTTATGTTAAAACTAATCAGTTTTATTAAAAGCTTTTTTTTTTTCAACACAGCAGTAATTGTTTCATTACTATTGTTTCTGACATTATCATTACTAAAATCAGCATATACATAACTGAGGAACATAGAAAAAGAAATGGTTTTTAACATTGCTGGGATAGGAAAAACATTACATTACATATAAAATGCAAGGCTTCTGAGGAAACCTAAGTCTAAAACCTGATGCAAATGAAACTTAACAGAAAAAAAGAACTACCTTCCCTGTGAATATTGGCTAAAATGTGGAATAAATGCAAAACAAATAAATGTACAGACCATGCCTATGCTAGCAAATATGCATGAGGGAACCAGGCTGAGGTATGGCACCTGTATCTTGTTTAACTGTTCCCATGCTCCTTGGCATGGTTTTGGTTCAAGAGAGCTGGCACAGAGACACGGGTTGGGACCAAGTATGGGCTAGTTAATAAACAAGCACCTGGGATTCAGTACATGGTGTCAAGGGCTAGGAGATCTCAGCTGGATGCACATGTGCCAGTGAACAGTCCCTGTCCTGCTTTATCTACTAGGAGAAATATAACTTGGGTTCACCTGTTGTGGAAATTCTCTTTTGAAATCCTGTAACTACTGTAGCAAATGATTTTACAGATGGGAAAGTTCATTGAGACAAGAAGCTCTAAGAAATATTCTACCACACATATAAAAAGAGAATGCCAGACACATTGACATGATCAGTTGACTCTGAGGATTGTTCCTTCTTAAGAGACAGAATCATGACACGACCGTTAATATACTGAGATTTATGCATTTATATTCTTCACTGAACTACTTTTGCCTACTTTACAGCAACCAATTATTTGGAGAGAAGTTTCAGATTTTAAAATAATCATTTCACAAAGGGAAAATTTAAAATCCATTTACAAAGTCAGAAAATTTGGTGTTGTGCATTCCTTCACTAGGCTGGAAGATGCCAGACAGAACAGCATTTAGCACTTCTACGCATAACCAAAGTGTTCACACAATCTGTTATACTGAACTCATTTATTCCTAGGAATCTGTGACACAAACCTGATAAAAACAAACTACTGACTTTTAAGTTGCTTGTATCTCAAAAGCAGATGGAAATTTTGACGCAGATGATCTCTTGGTGGGTGTGATTCCAAGGCCAAAGGAATAGAAAGGAATTCTTCTGGTTTCTCAGTTAGAATAGTTCTAGAGCTGTACAATGTTACTTAAAAATCATATAAAGAGTTGCATTAGCACAATGAATTGGAAAATAAACATTTTTCAGTATGAATATCTCAGTAGAGGTGGAGAAGGGGAAGGAAAGAAAGATGATGCATCAGTGCAAGATTAGCACATGAACTCTTAATCATACTCTTCTAAAACATATACTTCATCTATGGGGTGCTGGTCCTCCAAGGACTCAGCAACAAGACACTACAAAAGAATCATCCTGCTAATGCATTGAAAGTTGTCATAGAAATAATAATGAATTTTTCCTTTAATGTGGTTGTTAAATGTGAGATGACTCACCCTTGATCACAATCTTCCTTATGGCAAGTCAAGTTTGAACTTTGCTTGATGAAAAAGAAAAAAGTTCAGATCCACTTTTAGTTTGTCTGAACTTAATGATGTGGTAAGAGTGATATCTATCCCTCCCACAGGCAGCTGATCTGAAGTAACTGAGTAAAGATGAGAATTTGGAAGCAAGGAGGGAAAGGTTCTGCATGCTCCCTTATTATCTGCAGGCATCAGATCTCTAGCAGAGCTGCCTAAGCCGCACCGATTTTTTTCATTTCTGTCCTGGCAATTTCATTGCAGGATGATTTATGTGATTCCTGCCCAGGTGGTCTGTTGCTGAAATGTTCTTCCCACCACTGAAGAACTGAACATTTGACTCAGGGTTAAAAAGATTACCAGGCATCAGGCCACTGAGGATTAAGTGTTGCAACATGGAGTAGTATCGAAAACTTCCAAGGATCTGGGGCTAAATAGCATCCAAGTTACCACCACTGGAAATAATAGGGAATGCTGAAATAAAATCTTGGGATAAGTCCAAAAAGCATCAACTTGCATCTTGGTTTAGTACAGAGAACAAGCAATTTCATTATGTTTCTGTTCATTTTCATTTATGTTTTAAAAATATATTAAAACCTGATTGAATTTGACAGATTCTGGTGCAGGAAACTATTTAAACACAGGTTGGTAGAGTGAAAATAAGCCGCAGTTGCACTGATTTTTCAGATCAACCAAATGAATCGCTTGATGGGAATGGTAGAATGAGATGGAACTAAGAAAACATTTTTGATATTACACCGTATCTGCTTTTAATAAAACCATATTTTGTATAATTAATTCATTATTATTTGTTAACTAGAAATATAATACAGTATTTTCTGACTTGAATAACAAAAAAAATCTGTGACCAGCAATAGAAAAAAATTCTCTTTAACTTATTTTCTCCTTTTAAGACACATATTCATTAAAATACGTTTTTCTACTTTTCACAGAAATTGAACCAGTTACCTCAGAATTAGGTTAAGCTTGATTTTATGTTGCTTTTAGTTTTCATATGTTATATTATATTAATTCTTTAATGTTGTCATTATTTTCTTAAAAATGGAAGAAATGAGTTAATACCTCGCTGTTCACTGAATAAGCTTAGTTGCACAGAAAAAAAAGACAGTAACAATGTAATCTTCTTCCTTTTCCCTTCTCATATTTTTGATATGTTTCTATCAGTCCCTTATAAGTCAGATCTTACTGGTTTGTATAACAGCCTAGGCACTAGTTCACTATCTGTACTGATTTCTTGTACCTTGGTATATCAGTTTTCTTCATTGTTTCTTTCCTAACATCACTGCTGGGAAAGTACTTCAGACTACATTACGTTTGTTACATGATGTTATTGTCTTCAAAAAAAACCAACCAAACCCGAGTCAAACATTTGGCAACTGAATAATGACAGGAGTATTAAAAACCTTATTTTGACTATAGTTTTAGTCTGACAACTATTGAGAAACTTCTCAAGTTTCTCAGGGAGTTCTTTTTACTCACCTCTCAAAGAAGTCCTTGCTAACACTAGACTTCTCTTTTTCTTCTCCAAAAAGCAGGGAACTAAAAGGTGGTAAAGAGGAAGTTCAAGCACTAAGAGGGCTTCTTCCACCTCACTAAATCTGCATGAACCCCAAGGACGTTCAGACTTGCACATTTAAAGAGTTAGGGAAAGTTTAGAGATCACCCTCTTGCCGTGGACATAGATGGCTCCAACAATGAGGGGTAAAGAAATGCAAGTTCCTAGTGATTAAGGCAGTCTGCGAGACTTTTTTGGAGAAAGCATTTATTTTTCATATTAGTCCTCAGTACCAACGATAGCTGATACTTTCCAAAATCATGTTAGAATGTCACCTAGCAATCTCCTGCCAGCCTTTCCTTTACAAATTCCACTCAGGAGCTAAAGTATACATTTGAAATTCTACTACAATAAATATTTACTGGTACCTTATTTAGACATTGAAGGAGATGACAAAGTGGCCAGCTTGTTCTCAGGGATATTGTGTCCTCTGCTTTGCCTACTGCTTTACAAATCAGTTCAGATCCCCTTCTATAAGCATTATGAACAAACCTCTGAAGCATCCTCAGAGGTTACTTTTCCTTAACAGTGTTGATAATATCAGCAAAACATTGCTCCAAGAGCTGGTCAGCACTGAGGAAACAGTATCTGTGAATGTCACAAAAGATCATTTTACATTTTCAAGATGCTGGCAAAAGCTTCAGTGGGAGACTGTGAATGCTGCAGTGCATTAAAATTGCAAGTGAACAGAAGAAAAATATCAGTACAAGTATTTAGAGAACATATTACTCTGGCCTGTGAAAAATGTAAATTAACGCTGCCTCAGATCTATGGTGATTACAAAAGGATAGAAAGACAATGTGGTGATGATAATAACAAAACAAGCTAAAACATAATCCTGTCGTAATTAGGGAAAACAACCATACTATCTGATGTTCAGCCACTGCTTAGATGCCCAAGTCCCTGTCCATCACCCAGACTGTTTACTCTTTAGTACTAGCCAAACATTTTATAATTTTAAACTTTTCCACGTTGCTGTTAAAATTCCACAAGTGCCTGAATTTCAATACTGAGTGGTTTAAAAACCCTCAGTATAGGGAGATGATTGCCTCCATCATCCAGAAGGCTGAGTTCTGTTGTAGCGTCTTGAGGCCTGTGGCAGTGATGTTAATTGCAAATAAAGCCTTTGTTTTACTGTGATTATTTAAATCGTCAATCTGGAAGGAGAAGTAGCAAAAAAGATCAAATATTTTATTACAAAAAGTACTTGGCTCAAAGTCATTGGGGCTCCGTTCCTGATGACTAATCCAAAAAACAAATTTTCCAAGCATAAATACTCCCACCTGCATGGCCAAACCATGAGGACAGAGACCTAAAGCCTTTTGAAGACTCTCCTAGCACCATGACTCAAGTGTCCATTGCGACACCGTTGCCCCTTAGTAAGCAGGAACAGAGCGCCTCTCAGAGGCTGCCCCACTACTCCGTCCTGGGGCTCACAGGGTTAGAACATCTGAAGCTGCAGTTAGCCAAGGATGAGTTTACTCCCTGGATAGTGAGCACCTGAATGGTTAAAGTTACTTGACAAAAACAAGATTTCCTGAGACATGAGTCCTTCAGAAAGCAACTAAACATGCTGCACTCCAAATGGGTGGGTATATTTAATTTTTGATCTGTAACAGTAACTCTTATCCTGGGAAAGGAAGCTTCTGGACTGACTTCACACTCTTTTACCTCTCCTCACTAACAGTCTGTGAAACTCAGGCCCTAGACACAGGTCTGACCTCTCTGCTGGGATAAACACGTGGCTTAGGTTTTGCAGTGCCTAGAGACTCTGTGGGCCTGTGTATATATATGTGTGCTGTGCCTCACGCGGTTTTCATACAGAGCCTTTTTGAAAATCTGAAGTGTCATAAATCTGTTCTAAAAGTATGGAAATTACTTGAAGTTAGTCATTTGTTTCTCATAAGGATCATCTTAGCAGCTCATAGTGAAACAGGCCAATATATAAATCAAAACAAATACATGGCACAACAAATTAGGGTTTTTTTGAAAACCTGCTTTAAATATGTGCGTCTTTTCAGGCATCTGTGTGGCATTAATTGTGTAGTGATTTTATATAAACAAGGAGCAATTGCAGTTACTGTTAATTCTAGAGGTTTTTTATGTAATATCAACATGACTGGGAAAAAAGTTGAATGGCAAACATGCTTTCTTGAATGATTAGCAAATAAATAAAGATTGCATTTGTTCATGGTTTTCTGTTCTCACAGAAAGTAAGTATATCTGCTCAGAATTAAGTAAGAAAGAAAAGGATTAATCACAAATGGAAGCAATATATAAATCACTTCACCTGCTGTTCTCTTTCTGGTTCACTACAATTCTTGGCTGCTTCTATGTTATTCAGCATGTTCTGAATGCCAGTTAGCGCATTATGAAATCCCATCCTCCTAAGAGACTGAACATCCACAGAGCAGACGGAAAGAACAGAGGAAAAGAAGGAAAAAGAAAGTATGCAGGCTCCAATCTCTAATGTACAGTTAAAACTACCAAGAGGCAATTGTTGTCTTGGAAAATTATTACAATATTTGTTCAAAAGTTAATAGCTCCTGTCAAACAAGTACTTTTTTCTTTTTTCCTCTTTCTTTTTTCTTTTTTTTTTTTTTCTGTTTAATGTTATAGTGCATGTCTCTGCCTTCTCAGTTTCAAGATTTTCTTCTGCACTCTGTTGGGATTTTTTACTTTTATATTGGTCAGACTTTTAGGCACAAAGTAACCAGGTGCAAAAATCTTCTCTGGTGTAATCCCTCCTACAGGACAGAAAGTTTTTATACGATAATGTTAGTCATCAGTGACCAGCTGCAATTTCCTCATACTGTTGTTGCATATGGACCTTGCTGGGAGTGAGTGCATATCATAAAAAGCCACTGTGTATCCACATGAGGTATTCTGCAAGGAGCTAGGAGCTGTTTTGCAGGTGACAAGATAAAACCGTCCAAGCTTTCCAGTCGTTCTCTGCCTTATTACTGGCTTCTTGAAATAGAATTGAGTGCTATGGAAACAAAAAATCCTTCCTGATTTTAGATCTTTGGGAATTGTGGTTTTTCAATGTCTTATGCGCAATTAGTCATTTACATGAATATTGTAAATACTTATGTCTTTGAAGTTCCTGGGTCCCTGGAACTGGGACCAGCAGAGCACTGGTATTTCTTCCTTACTAAGTAGATAGATGAGTTTTGATAAAACAGAAAGTATCTGTCTTCAATGTATTAATTTTTATGTGCTTATAACAATAATCCAAGCTTTATGAAGTCTGTAGATACCTAACATATTCATGTCACTCAGATGTTAGAACTTAAACTCTGCCTATTCATAGTTCATATCCTAGTGCTGTCATAAAACAGAAGTCATTCTTTCACAAAGAAAATTTAGGTTTTTTCACAAACTTTTGTAGCTGAAATGTCGGGGGGGGGGGGGGGGAGGGGGGGGGGGAAGGAGAGAGGGGAGGAGAGGTGCTGAGGAAAAACAGGGGAAGTCTCTGGCCTTCAAAATTCAGCCCCAGAAGTTTCAGTCATACAGGTTAAAGACAGACCAAATATTGGGCAATCCTCAATAGTCCTTGTGAATAGTGCTTATAAAATATTATGTAAAATGGTCTACATTTTTTTCCTTCTTTGACTGACTAATTTCAAGTTTATAGTCATTGAACTGATACCATTAAAAAGGACAGACACCATGTTTTCAGCTTTGGAGAGATGTCACCTTTTACACATACTTTATCAATTTTGATCTCAATATGCTGTCTTTGTAAACAAGAAAGGCCGTGAAGAATACTGTTTGGGTGAAAGGGAAAGAATATTGGACTTGAGATCTGCAATCTGGAATGCAATGAGAAATTTACCTTCACGATTTCAAGAAGAGAAGAATAGCTAGCCTTGAAAATAGAATGTAAATCAAAGTGCTTTGCAATGCTTGCTCATATTTTTCCTTCCCTTGTCTCAGTTAGAAAGAATAGTTCTACTTTAACTTCATCAGCAACAAGAGAACACTGAGGTTTGGTTGGTCTTTTTCATTTTCTTTCCTATTTAAAACAAACACACTTTGTTTACTGTAGCAAGTAAACATCAATAGCTGACTTACATATAAATGTAAACTTACTCTATTTTCTCTCCATGTAAAATATTTTTTGGCTCTTTTCAGTAGGCTCTGGGCCAACAGTAGAAACCCAAGAGAAAATGTCGGCTGTGAATGCCCAGAGGGTAAGTTTTTACAGGGGAAAAAAACCCCTTTCATTCAAAGCAGTCATGTTTAGATATTATTTTTTTTTCCTGGAAAAATGCTGCTAGTTTTGTCATGAGTTGACAGAACTCCATGGTTACAAGTATATTCTCTGGTTGTGATGGCAGTCACAAGAAACTCAAGTGAGGAGATATATTATTTCTGCTACTGGTATAACCTTGAAATAAGCTGTTATCATCAATGTAGTTTAGTGGTCTTGAAAAGCAGTAGGTTGATAGGCCAAGAAGGTCTTCTAGTTTTTTGTAGTCCAACTTTGTGCAAGACTTGACCCGCTCAATATAATTCAAGGATACATGCCAGGATACACAAGTGAGGTAGCTGTGTGCATCATATCTGTAAGACCAATAGAGGTTTAGAAACTGAGTTTTACCTGATTCCTTCTATGCCCAGCAGGAGAAGCTTAGACACCAAGACTCCTGCTGAATGGATGCTCTGATCACTTGGGCATTTAAATACCTTAGTAATCTAAACCTAATCTGGTTTTCTTTCCCGAATCATGGTTTTATTTTGTTTTGTATTTTCTACTTGTTCTGCTATGATGTGACATGGTAAATCGCCCAACACTGCAAGTCAGGTCCAGATTCAAGCCAGTAAAATTTAATATCTCCAACTGAGTGCCCACACACTCATACCCCTTCTGAAAATGAATGCATTTATGTTGATAGATTTGGTTGCTTTTTTTGTTGTTGTTTATTTTCCCCAAACTCACCTTCTATGTGGTGAAATGACAGGAGTGCTTCATTCTGCAAGGGCCTTTTTAAATCCGTATTCTAGCATGACTGCCTGAGTACAGTGAGAGAACAATGACCTTTTCCTTTCTTTCAGCACTGTGAGCAGCAAGTTCCTTTCAAATGCTCTAGCATCCAAATACTGTGCTGCCTCATTTCAGGTTAAGCATGTGCTTAAATATATTACTGTACTGAGATGCAAATGATGAGCTATTTTAGCATAGCTGTTCCTGAGCCAAGTTATTTATGAGCCAATAATATCTATGGAACTGTACAAGGCCTAGAATAAAGTTCATGTAATGAAGCGTTTATAAAGTAGACACAAGCAAAGCTAAGAAAAGATACACACCCAAAAAAAAGTTATTACCACTGTCACTCACAGATGACAATTTCTCTCGAATCACTGGGTAGGTCTTGAATCTGCATTAAATCTTAGCAAAGTTAGCTGAAATTCTCTATGACTTTTGTAAATTCTCCTCCCTTAAAAGTCAGATCTGTGCTGTTACCCATGGTACCAAAATGCGCTATTTTGGGGTACTTTTTGGAAACTAGCAGCTTTATGAGGTATTTTGCCTGTATTTGAGGTATTTATTTCTTTTTTGATCCTTACTTTTCAGTAACTGCACATAGGGCCTGGATGCCATTGTGCTTGATACTGTGCTGAAGACAAAGATGACTCGTGTCCCCACCTGTCGACACTGTCAGGCAGGTTACATCTGAGCTGCTGACAGACGGAGGGGAAACATGAAGGCATGATCTGGGATTCACAGACAGTTACAGCCTCATCACTAAGCAAACCCCAAAAATGACTAATCTCAATATCAGGAGAACTGTGAGTTCTATTTAACCTGCTTCGTTCAATTTCCCTCTCACCGAAAGTAAAGGTAATGCTTGCGTCCATGTTAGATTTGACATGGAAATATTGGGATGCTGATACGGGAAGGTTCGGGGGAGAGGTTATAGCACATGGACAGTAAATATGGTGGCTCAAGTCTGACCAGGAGCTTAAGGAACATATGTTTCCAGGAAATATTCACTGCATTGCATTTGGTGGGTAAAAAAGGCTTTTAAAAATGGTGGTTGGGTCCTTAGAATCAGATAGACACATCCTCCAATTTCTCATTAATTTCCAGTTGTTTGGATCCATATGAGACTTCTCAAAATACATCCTGCTTTGATTTAGATCTGACCATCATAAGTGATGTCAGCACCACCGCCAGGTTCTTTATTTGCAGACATGGAACAGCATCTAACTGAAAAAGTGAAACACTTGCCAGTATCAGTCAGGTGATTTCTCCAGCAGGGACCCACAAAACACAGCCTGGTACAGACAAAACACTGCATTTAACTTTCCAAGTGAATGGAGGATGTGCTGCTGTGTTATAGGAAGATTGATTTGGTGCCATCCCAATAAAGGCTGATTTTCAAATTTTTATAGGCACGTTTGACTACTGCAGTAAAACACGCTAGCCTGAATGCTGCAATGTTTCAGTCAAGTCACTCAGTAGGGCGAAACCAGAATACTGGGTGTTACAGCTTGCCTGCAAGCAGCACTGTCCTCCAGAGACAAAAACATTGCTGGTTAGAAAACTGCATGTAAATTCCCATGCAAGCACATGGATAAGTGAGGAAATGAAAATTGTAAGCAGCCTCAGGGAAAACTTGCAAAAGAGTGTTCTATGGCAGTTCTGAGGAAGTGTGAATGTTAGGCAGCCAGGAAATTCAAGATTAAGGTTGCTCTTTCAAACTCTGCCAGGCTTCTGCAAGTATGAAAACGCAGAGATAAGGCAGCTTAAGCAGTTCTTAACATTGCCTGAGTTATGAAGCCCAAAGCAAACAATCCATGTCATATAAATACAGCATTACGAAAGTTGCAACTAACTGATAAGTTTTCAAAACTCTTAACAATAACAGGTAGCACTTTGCATGTATAAATCAGATATCCCACCACATTCTGAATGAAGCCTCTTTAAGTCTGTGCTATCATTTTGGCTTCAAACTGTTGAAACAGGCTCCTTGTACTCTCCTTTGAGCACCAGTTGCTCTAGGGAAAACATGTGGTCCATGGAGCCTGCAAGGGGACATGGTGGCACTATGAGCTTGCATTCACCAGTGGGGAATGCCTGGCAGTTCCCCTGCTGCCCAGTAATAAATGCTACCCCCAGAACTGAGGCTGAGGCTCACAGAATCACACAGAATCAAAGAACCGCAGGGGTTGGAAGGGACCTCTGGAGATCATCTAGTCCAACCCCCCTGCCAGAGCAGGTCCACCTGCAGCACGTTGCACAGGATGGCATCCAGGCAGGTTTGGAATATCTCCAGAGTTGGAGACTCCACCACTTCTCTGGGCAGCCTGTTCCAGTGCTCTGCCACCCTCAAAGTAGACGAGTTCCTCCTCATGTTCAGATGGAGCTTCCTATACTCAAGTTTGTGCCCGTTACCTCTTGTCCTGTCACTGGGCATCACTGAAAAAAGACTAGCCCCCTCCTCCTGGCACCCTCCCTTTACGTATTAATAACCACTGATGGGATATCCCCTCAGTCTTGACTTGACTTAACAGTCAGTTAACTTTTCTGCCTGGTACTGCGTGCACGTTGCTGCCACCTATCTGAAACTTTTACCAACATTGTCTATGGTAAGGAAATGTGAATTTTTTACAAAGTTTTTCCAAAAGATACCTGAGTGGAGATCTCATCTCTCTTTTGAGATACAGTGAGTGATGGAAACCTCATCTAATGTTAGACATCTACAGTAAAGCTGCTGAGACGTCTGTGTTAGGATAGTCATCCGGGTTTGATGTATAGGCATTGGGAAGACATGGGTGCTTCTGGGGAATGAATCATCGTATCTGGAAGTAAACAGCTAAAGTAGGTCAGATGACTCACAGACTGGAATGCCTGCTTTCTCCCTGCTGAGCGTAAAAAGTCTTCGTTGAATAGCTCAGATGTAGACATCTGCACTGCACACATCTAGCCTTAGGTGAGGTGAAACCAACTCATGTTATTATGAGTCTGCAAACAGTGTCAGGTTGGCTTTTCCAGTCTGTGAGATGTTTTGTGAAGTTCTGTTTTGATCCAAAACAGAATCCAGTTCTGAAATTTGCTGGTTATTTACCTGAACTTTAGAGGAGGGGTTCTGCCAGCTTCAGCATTCAGCAAGATACAAAACTCATGGCATCCTCACCTCGAGGGTCTTCTACCTGCCTAAAATGGCAAAGCAACGACCAAGTAAATAAAACATGTTTTGTAAACATTTCTGTTATTTGTACTGTAATAATTTTTAAATACCTTGTCTCTATTTAGCTAGGGAGTTCCCAAATATGGCAGAGAATTAGTTCCTACCCAGAAAGATGTACATGTCAAGTTTACAGAAGCAGAGATCATAGAATCATAGAATCACTTGGGTTGGAAGACACCTTCAAGATCATCAAGTCCAACCATAAACCTATGCCAAAACCACCCCTAAACCATGTCCCTCAGCACCACGTATATCACGAGTAATGGGGCAGCCACAGAAATAAGGGGGTCACCCAGACAAGCAGGGATTACAGAATACCAGGTGCAAGAGAGTGTACATCTAATGTAGGTTTTCATTCACATGAAAATGTGAATTGTGCATTGCTCTCTTATTTCAGGGTGACACTGTAGCTGCATCCAGACCTGTCTATACACCACTGCTTCTACAGAGTCAGAACAAGCCTTGTGATTCTGCGGTATCAGCTACATCTTCCATACTTACACTTCAGCAAAACTTTCCATTTAACAAGCCATTTTTTATGTATTTGAAAATTTAACAGAGGCATCACACTTTATCACACTAAATTACTAAAATAAGCAATAATGTCATCATAGACTGCTAATACAGCCAGCCTGCTGCATTCCAGCTGATTGGTTACTGAGACAAAGAAAGACTGAGTATTACCAGATACTTTACTGAGATGAAGTTTTAGAGGGAGATTTGACTTTGACAAATATCTCCTTTACATCAATAGCCTGGAATATTTTCAAAGAACCAAGGAAAAGTAAGAAATGAACAAGGAGTTACAAAGTACTGGAATGAGTTATGTTTGCTGAGATGCAGCCACATTTCACAATTCCTGATATGTTCTGGGAATGATCTGTGAAAAAAAGCTTCTCAGCATATTTGTATGCTTTATTCTTCTGCAAGGCCATCTTTTCATCTCCCATCTACATCTCTATCTAAATGTCTTGTATCTTTATAACACACCAAAAAGATCTGTATTAATTCAGACAATAATTCTATTTTACCTATTTGCAGTTCATTACAATGTCATGTTTTGAGGGCATATTCATCTTTTTGCTAAGTCCATGATGCAGGCACTTTGTGTTTCTGCTAGATATATTAGCTTTGTATAAAAACTAAGAGTGGGAACAGGTTATTCTACTTGATAATTATTTTCCATTTTGTCTGTCAGAAACAGTATCACTAGAGAGGAAAAAAAAAAAAGGAGAGTCAGTAACTGTAGTCTTTTTTTTTTTTTTTTGCCTGTGTATAGATAGCATAGCATTCTGCCAGGGTTCTTTCTATAGAAAAACACATGGCTTTGTGAGTTTTATAAATGTATAGAGTAAAATGAACATATGCTGGTACTTAAAAAAAAATCTGTAAACCACTAATAAAATCAAAAGTTGTATGAAAATATGAAGGTTGCAAAGTTTACCCTGTTGCAGAAAGATACTTTTGACACATTGCTTTTATTAAATTTCTATAATGTTTAATTAGAAAGCTCTGGTTCATGCTTTCCATAACAAAGCTGAAGTTACATCACTACACGTGTAATGCAATAGTAACAGGAAAAGATTCAGTAAAATAGCCTGAGGAAACTATTAACCATATTGTTATTTGCAATAATTTTTGAGCAATATTGTCTCACAACTAAGTGTAAATTGAAGAGTAATTTAGTAGCACATATTCCAGGCTTTGCTTTGGTAGTAGTCGTGGGCTGGAGCTATCAGGGGCACTGGAGTAGATTCAGTAAAGGCAGTAAGCACCTAACACAAAACTAAATCCACTAGTATCTCCCCCTACAGGTACTTCCACCCCATACATGCTGCCATGGCATTTGGTTTAGATTTTCAGATTTCCGGAACTTCCAAACTTTCAGCATCCTACTCCCCAAATGAATATCCTAATGCTCATGTATTACAGAGATAAGCACAAAACTGACACCTGGTTTCCAGCAGTGTTTAAAATCATGATATAAAAATTGATCCTGGAAGCAGGAATCAAAATCTTTTCCTTCCATTATGAGTAGCTTCACTGTTAGGCCAAACAACCATCTCATCAAAGAACTGTTCTCTTCTGCTGTTCGTGTTGAACAACTTGGACAGAGGAGACAGTAGATGTGGTCTTCTCATAGACCAGACTGGTGATTTGGATACATTCATGAGAAACATGAGGTTGCATCCGAGTCTGCCACTGCTTATTCTCATCATGAGCTTATTATATGAAAGGACCAGGTATCATCCAGTACCAGAACCACAAGAGATCTGTATTTTTATGCAGGAATGTTGGGCTATGTGTCCAGAGTAAATGGAAGAGCCTGTACACCAGGTGCCCTCCTGTCAATACTGTTTCCAACATGACAGTTTTAGAAAGTTGGAAAGTGGATTGAGCCTGCTCATGTAAGTGCCTCCTTACGAGTACCTAAGTTTGACTATGAGCTCCATATGGTGGCCAGATATTTTGTATAGGATTCTGGGTTCTGCTTCAGACACCTAACCTCTAAAATGTAGTTATTGGCAACATGTATCTTCTTTGGATCTTGTCTTCTATGGATATTATATATGCGTAGAAATAGGGTTACTATACATGAATAAAGATCAAGGATTTGTTCTTGCTAGTCATATGTAGGAATCCTATTTGTGTCAAGGAGAGAGGGCAGAGATTAAAGAGCACTGCCTATACTGAAAATAAATTTACTTCTCTTGTTTCCTAGAATACTTCTTTCATGTTGTTAAAATACTTGATATTAAAAGAGTAGATTACTGTAATTTGCTCTATAAGTGGCTAAGATCTTTGTAAGAAGACATTAAGAAGTACGCAATCAAACAAAGAGAATTAAAGCTAAATACTACAAAACAGGTTGGAAAACAATGTTTTCAAGGATCAGTTTCAAATTGCTACATCCTAAATATTTAATCCTATAATACAGAATAGTATTCTGCCTTTTCTCACAGTTTGTGAAGACTGTGAAAGTACTGAAAGAGGATGACAGGTCTAATAAAAATCTAGTGTGACCTCCCTTGAATTTTATGCCTAATTTTCTGAGAACAGGAACTCTGAGACATTGATTTCTTGAAGACAGGATTTCCAAAGCTGTGCCTTTATGCTACTCTTCTTTTGACTCTTTTGAAAAGTAAAGCAGAAAGAACAAAATACAGAAGTGGTGAATGCAAAGGTTGAAGTTGTGATGAAAATATATTTTGGTATATCTTGTCTCTGCTTCTTCCACAGGTGAAGAAATAACTGACACATCTGCTTCTAAGTCAGTGAATAGAATACAGTTATATTTAAATAAATAAATAAATAAATAAATAAATAAAGAGATGGATGGATGGATGGATGGATGGATAGATAGATAGATAGATAGATAGATAGATAGATAGATAGATAGATACATAACCAGTCAGCTACGTGGCTTTGCAACTTCTCGATGAACGTTTCAAGCAAGGACAGTGTATTTCTGGGGTGACAGAGAATGCTCTAGGGCTTGTACACTGACTTAAAAGCTGTATTTGCATAAAAAATCAACCAAAATAAACAGTTTCCTCTATTTTCTTTTCACTTACAAGAAGAAGTTGTAATTGTAAAGTAAAATATTAGATCTTGAAATTCACTGAAAGTCACTAGACTAAAAAAAACTACTCTAATTTTTGAAAAGGTATTTGTATATCAACTGGGAATGTCATACCTTATTCAAGACTGACAGTCATCTTGTGAAAACTGTAAGTACCATAGATGACAGAAAGCAAACATCCATTTTCTTTATTCTTTTGTCTGTCCAATGTAAGACAGGAGAAAGCAAAAACACAGTAGAGGAATCTGACAACAGAGCTGAATCATTATGGAATAATAGAACTCAGAGTAGAAAAGATGTTGAATTATCTGATCAGCTCCTTTGCCAAGATCAGATTGTTTTCTAGTGTGTATTCCTGCAGTTATTGCCATGCTAGTTTTAGATTTCCATCCCAGGGCCACAGGCTTCAAAGTTGTCATTCAGAAAGACTGCACACTATATGAAAAAGAATACTTAGTAACAATAAGAAATAACACGCTAAAATCCAGAAGCCATTTGAAATCGTGCAAACTTCTGTGTTTCACTACAGAAAACAGGCAAAAAGTGGAGGATTCCCTTTCTTTGAAATTCAAAATGGCTTAGGGCTGAGATCATCTTAACTTTATCTGCACTTAGGAACTTTAAAAAGCTTATTCAAATCTCTTCAAATGCCTGAAGAATTTGAATTCTGGCCACTCTGAGATATATCTGTATGTCACATGCGTCAATACCTGGGTAGCATTTCATCAGGGCCTTTCAAAGCTTGTATCTTTGAAACATGCTGACTACAGTTGCCATTGATACTCGAATCATCCCATAGATCTTCCCTCTCAACTATAACTGAAGCAAGACAGAAGCTCTATTAGAAGCTGATTATTCCATTATACCCTCTTGTTCAATGTTGCTTTGAAAATATGGATACTGGACACCAAAAGATAGTAGAAAAGTAGTCTGAGGCAGTGTTTATGGGTCTACCCCCATAACGGGTGGAACTGCATTCCTTTTCCTAGGCAGCCTCTTCTGTTGCAATGCTAAGTGTAAAAATATGAATGCCTGAGAAACTGAAGACCCCTGGGGACCATATTAACTGATGTCCAATGACACTGACATCCCAAGGGTAAGTTAGGTGCAACTGTACTATTCTCCTTTATTAGAGGTGTAAAAGCATCTTACCTTAACAACCTCTAGATGAAGAATGGAAAAAGCCTCCATGAGATTTCTACCTTCTTTGTCTTTATCTATCACATCTCCATCCATTTGCAACAAAGATGATGACTTTGAGCATTCATGTTGTATTGCAACAAAAATAACAACTTTTAGAGACTGCAAATACATTGCAGACTAGACCATTAGGTACAAACAGAGAGAAATATCTGTCAAATACAACTGTTTCAGAAACTCCAAAAGATTAAAAAATACAACAGATTAAAAAATATTGGGACCTATTTTAACGCTGTAAACAACAACAAGCTGTAGAATCCTTTTGAGAGATCCTTTGGGTGGAGAATGGATGAAGAGCAGCCTTGAGGAGAGGGACTTGGGGATATTGGTAGATGAGAAGCTCAATGTGAGCCAGCTATACGTGATTGCAACCCAGAAAGCCAACTGTATCCTGGGCTGCATCAAAAGAAGCGTGGCCAGCAGGTCGAGGGACGGGATTCTGCCCCTCTACTCCACTCTCATGAGACCACACCTGGAGTAGTGTGTCCAGCTCTGGAACCCCCACCATAAGAAGGACATGGGCCTGTTGGAGTGGGTCCAGAGGAGGCCACAAAGATGATCAGAGGGTTAGAGCATCTCTGCTACGAAGACAGGCTGAAAGAGTTGCAATTGTTCAGCCTAGAGAAGAAAAGGCTCCAGGCAGACTTTATAGCAGCCTTCCTGTATCTGAAGGGAGCCTACAAGAAAGCTGGAGAGGAACTTTTTACAGAGGCATGTAGTAATAGGACAAGAGGTAATGGTTTTAAACTGGAAGAGGGTAGGTTTAGATTAGATATGAGGAAGAAATTCTTTACTGTGAGGATGGTGAGGCACTGGAACAGGTTGCCCAGGGAAGTCGTGGAGCCCCCATCCCTGGAAGTGTTCAAGACCAGGCTGGATGGGGCTTTGAGCAACCTGGTCTAGTGGAAGGTGTCCCTGCCCATGGCAATGGCTTGGAACTAGAGGGTCTTTAGGGTCTCTTCCAACCTAAACCATTCTATGATTCTACGATTCTATGAAATGCAGACATTTAAACCTTCCAGGAGTAAGGACAGTTAAACCCTTGTTACTGGACAGCTCTGTTCAATTGAAGTATTTCTGTTCAATTGAAGTATTTCCAACAATAAAATATATGACCTCTGACTATAGAATACATATTAGTTCATTTTGAAAAGTGTAAATTGGGAATGAGAACTAAAAACTGCTGTGTTAACAAGGCAGAATGGTTTGATCAAGGTTATTCTCCTCAAGAAAAAACGATGGCCAACAGGAAGACTGAATTCTGTAACTGTTTGCCAGTTAGATTTGTCTCTCTGTGAGTATGATGTATTATCAGGATGTGCTCCAGGAAAAGACGAATCAGAAATGTTATCACAAATGGATTAAGTAGGCAATGACACCTTTTATAAAAGAAAAGTCTGTTTCTTGGTTGATGGTGACTGGACAAATCTCCTTTATTTTACAAAACCTGTAATTTCAAATTACCAGGTTCATTCTACATCTGTAGTTTTTATTTTATTTTTCTAAATAAAATAAACTTGAGACCTGAAAGTTGGTTCTCAGACCTGAAAATGGTATGGCTGTCTCCTACATAACCCTTTTTCTTGCTTCCTCTTTCAGACTCTTCTGGCAGATGGATGAGGAGGTGAGAAGATTGGAACAGGAGACTAGGTCCTGGACTGCTGAGGGTAGCTGGAGAGTGAGCATCCGAGGCCACAAAACAGCCTCAGACCCCTTGTACCATTCTAGGGATAGCCGCAGTCAGGCCCTGGCTACTCAGACTTGTCAGTGTTACTCTGTGTGTCCTGGTAAATCACAGAGCAATATTAGTCATCACAGAAGTATATCTCCTTTATGTTTTGAAAAGAGAAACCCTAAATTAAAGATTATTACGATGTTACTCAGGATTAAATAGTAGTGCACACACTGTGGAGATCTTCAGATCATGTAAATTAGCACGGCTCACTAGCCTTCAGTATTGCAACAGGGACTTTATCAGATCGGTATTTGAAGTTTCTGCAGTGCTCTACATTACAGCACAAGATCAACATTTCCACCAACTGTATTAAAGGTTACCTGAAATCGTATTTCTTTTATCAGTAAGTATTCAGGAAAATAAACTGAGTTCTGAAATAGGAGATAATTTAATTATGATGAATTTTTTTGCAAAGAACAGAAGATAAAAGAAATACCTTTGTAACCGCATTTGCTTACATCATCTCTGAGACTAATTGACATATTAAAGATAGCTGTTGAAGCAAGCAAAGCTTGTTAGTATGAAATTGCTTCCTCAATGAAAAGGTGCCAGTCCTAACATTTTCCATGAAAGTAAAAAGTGATAAAAGATAACTATGTATAACAACTTTAATATCTTTTATTTTGGAGCTGTAAGAGTACATGTTTCCTGGGGAAGAAAAAATAACTGTATAGAGTAAAACTGGTTACTGCCAGCCTTTGCAGAACACAACTGACAAGTGGTGATGAAGATTCATCATGTCTAGGCAATTTCATTGAAATGACTCATGAAAAAGTTATGAATTCTCCATGTAATAACTAAAAATCACTGAGATGTTTTCTTAAATTGTATAAGATGAACCTATTTTCTATATTAGACGCAAGGCTTACCAGACAGAAATGAACAGAAGAGGACTGTGTAATAAAGAGCAATCAAAAGGCTACCAGACGAACTTCCGTCCTTGCCTAGCTCTCTATTGTCATGATTTTTTCAATAAAGATTGAAAGTATTTCCAATCTGAAAAGTTTACAGAAATATTACTATACTCCAGATTTGGCATTTCCAAGGCTAATTTCATAGAATCATAGAATCATAGAATGGTTAGAGTTGGAAGGGACCTTAAAGATCATCAAGTTCCAACCCCCCTGCCATGGGCAGGGACACCTCTCACTACAGCAGGTTGCTCAAAGCCCCATCCAGCCTGGCCTTAAACACTTCCAGGGATGGGCCCTCCACAACTTCCCTGGGCAACCTGTTCCAGGGCCTCACCACCCTCACAGTAAAGAACTTCTTCCTAATATCTAATCTAAATCTCCCCTCTTCCAATTTAAAACCATTACCCCTTGTCCTATCACTAGACTTCCTGACAAAGAGTCCCTCTCCAGCTCTCCTGTAGGCTCCCTTCCGATACTGAAAGGCTGCTCTCAGGTCTCCCCGGAGCCTTCTCTTCTCCAGGCTGAACAGCCCCACCTCTCTCAGCCTGTCCTCATAGCAGAGGTGCTCCATCCCTCTAATCATCTTAGTGGCCCTTCGCTGGACCTGTTCCAACAGTTCAATGTCCTTTCTATGTTGAGGATTGAAGAGTATTTCTCTTCAAGGTTTGAAAAACTTTAAATAAAGAGAGAGAAAAAACCCCAACTATAATGATTTTGTTCTCTTCTGCTCCCCCAGAATGCTACCACCAAGTGCCTGAAGCATGCTATAGAAGTATCAGCCTTGCACTGAGTCTGATGGAGCCCTGATTTATACCACCAGGATCTGCACAGCTAATTGTATCATGAGGGATTGCACTCTGCTATGTGTCAGGTTGGAGAAAGGGAGAATCAGCTGCTCCAAACAACGGAACCCAAAGACTCATGTCTTGCCCGCCTTTTTTTGTCTTGTTCTTGCTCGTGGTCATACCCAAAGGGGACATCTGTAACCTCTTATTGGATCAGAGCATTTGATATTCATAGTTTTAATTGTAATTAACAAACTAAAATAAAGATACATTAGCTATTTGCAAAAGCATCTAGGTGCTTGACTTTCACTGAAAGTGAAAAGACTTAGATTCACAAAGCCCAAGACTGTATGCAACACCAGCATTCAAGTAAAGACCATCAAGCGTGTAAATACCCTGAACCTCCCCTAAAGCTCCACAAGTTTTGTGACCTCCATTTTCCATTTATGCCAGTTGTTAATTCAACCCATTTGTATGCACACAACCTCTGTGCTACAGGGAAAGTTTTTTAAATTGACATAGTACCTACAGATTCAGATTAAAACAGCAAGTGAAATGCTAGGTACTCTGAAATCAGTGCTCTGAAAACTGAAATCTAGGTGCTCTGAAAACAGCTTGGTTTCAGTGGGGCAAGAATGTTTCTGCTGCACATTTTCACTGTAGTAACACACATTTTAAAAAGGATAATAGTGGCCTTTTGTAGCACACTTTCCCATTTACTGCAGGGATGTTCTCAAAATCATTAAGCTCTGCTTAAGTAGAACCCTACAAAAATAACCAGAAAAGCTGCATGTAACACACTATTAAATGTTCTTCCTTCATAAAAGTATCTCTTTTGCTCAAATCACCGTCCTTACTTTTAGTGCCTAAAGATTACACAGCTGAGTCCCCTGTGCTCAAGCATAAAATACAGGAAGTTCCAGAGGCTAAGTCATCATAGCATACAAAACCTTAAGTTTAGAATTAGCTGAATCACCATCAAGATGTGCCTGTTTCTCTCCATTGATTCCGTAGTTACTTACATTGCCTGCTAAGGCTCAGACATCTATCTTCTAGTTACTTAAGTTAGGGTGGATAAATTCTGCCCTAAGCAAATATGTCTCCCTCAGTCTGTCCCACACGCTCTTTGTTATTGTCTTTCACTGCATTGTGC
Organism: Chionis minor; assembly: GCA_013398295.1. Lineage (NCBI taxonomy): Eukaryota > Metazoa > Chordata > Aves > Charadriiformes > Chionidae > Chionis > Chionis minor. The sequence goes on from VZSF01000874.1 coordinate 45,252, forward strand.
TGCTAATGGTTCAGCAGTGGTCCGGATATTATTTTGACAAAACTGACCCCATATTATTTTGACAAAACTGACCCCACACTCATCTTATATAGCCAGTTATCATTAGCTTAACGTCTATTCACTTTGAAACTACGTTACAAAGTATCTATATTTTATTAGAATTGGTCTCCAAAGAACTGAGGTTTTCCATACTAAATTCCCCCCCAGAAGACAAGGAGAAAATACTTAATAAGCAGAGACATTTAACTGTTGCTAAATCCCATAATCCCAGGCTCAGAAGCCTGAGAAACTTTTAGTCACTTTTATTATGTTCCTGTCACTTCTTTTGCTCTAATGTTCTGTAATACAAAACAGCACTGAGACACCCAATAGACTTGAAAATAAGTAAAAATCTATCCTTTGCATGCACAGTTGGAGATAATTTCCATCACTCCGTCAAAGTCTACAACTACATACAAACTTATCCTGGATCTGAAATTTGGATACAAATCTGAACTTGATGCCTGGATCTATTCTGCTTAAACAGACAAGACCGGGCTCTGAATCTAAATCCATTCAGACCTGAAATCAGACCTGGTTACTTGTTTTCACTGGTTAGTCTGGATAGAAAGAAAACAATTCAGCAACAACAGAAAATCCTGTCTGTTTTTCATAAACCATTCTTTAAGACATGTCAGCTAACAAGTTATGCATAAGGACATGCCTGGATTGCGTATTGGAAAGCAGTATGGAGGTACGGAGTTTGCTTTGAAAAAGCTACCTCAGTGCCAAAGCAGAGAGGAGGCAGCAGCAAGAAGATGAGTGTGAACTGATTTACCTTGCAGTTACTCTAAAAGGTGAATTAGCCCATGCTGAGCTCTGTGTTGCCACAACTGGGATGCTTCTAGCATGGCAGCTTGCTCAGACATCTATGCACAACAACATGGTTGAGCATTAACAATGCTTGGGGTTCCTGATGGATGAAGCAGAAAAGAGAAACAACAAGGCAAGACTGACACCGGATTCAGGCCTTAAGCAGACAGAGGTGGGAAAGCTCAAATGAAGTGGTCATTGATTTCACAGAAGGGAACTTGTACCTATGCAAACATTTCTAGGGGCTCAAATGAGATCTGTGCAGTGTTTTGCACTGGAATACCCAGCTCATGAATATGCTGAAAGCTACGGCAGCTATTTAAAAAAAAAAAAAAAATTCTACGATGGAAGAGTACAATAAGATAAAAAAGGATAATTGTTAGGTTGAAATAGAATGTGTCAGGCAAAAATAGTGAAACACATTCTAAATTGGATAAGTATCTTCCAGCAGTGCCTCACTTAAATTGCAATTACAAATATGAAAAGATATTTGAACTCAGTTTAATTACTGTAACATAGAAGATTTGGCAAGGCAGGGCCTTTTTCTTGTAGATAATTAAACATGAAATGTGAGAAAGCTTAACAAAAATATAAATACTAAGCTAGAACAATTTTTTGGGTTTTGATCTCATTTCTCTGTTTCAGAAGCATTTTTTTGTGTCGCCCCTGAAGGCAGAGGATTCAGAGTGCTCAGTGCAGGAATTTTAGCTTTGTTGTTTTAAGGATATTTTTCTCCCATGATTTGCTGTTCTTCTGTTTACATAGCAAAGATAATGCTTTTGATCATGAAAAAAAAAAAATGTGTTCTCAGTGCCTTGGGATAGATTGGAATAAGAAATATTTGCACAGAGGAAGGCTTGTTTGCCTTTTTAGAAGGTTGGGTCAGCTCCCCATGGGGCTATGCTGAGGTGCTGAACAGGTGCAAGGGAAAAGCTGGCACATTTGCACCTCTTAATCTATTCTTGTTGAGTCCCAGCTTTCTCACTGCTCCTGGTCACCCTTCCAGACACTGTCACCTAGGCACACCACTGTGTACTGAGTAGTGGCACGGATTTGTGTTAATTTACTTTTCTTTGGTGCTTCTCTTGTCAGTGTCAAGCAAGTGGAGATTTTGCTCCTTTCCCAAGCTATAGAGTATGGCAAACGCTTCATCTTTATCCAAACAGAGGCTGAATGGTCATGCCACCTTCCAACACAACAGCGTGTTCGCACAAACGGCACGCAGCACCATGGAAGGTTTACCGTATTCTTGCTTTTCATTTCTTAACAACATCATACAAATAGTTTCAACAGCCCACACTCAGCTTCTTTTTCAGCTTCTTACGACTGGAACTGACATTTAGTCTTTCCGCATTTGAGAGTGATTCATTTCCTACAGCCCACCTGCAAAGGAATGATTAGCACTGCGCACAGTACATATCTGGCCTTGCTCAGATGGATTATGAAATAGGGGATAAGGTGCAACTGGCTAGACTTGGACACTTTCTTCTTATGTGATTATGGGAACAGAGACTTAGTAATGGGCAGTTTGTGCTCCACAGACAGACCACGGAGTAGGTTGCTTTTGAGGCTGGCATCCTATCTTTACCATCTGCCTACCACGAAAGAGGGGTCTGCAGTCTTCTGGGACAACAGGCTCCCAGATGTAAAGCTATGGCTAATGAGGAAAAGCTCACAATACATTTTTTCCTGCACCTTCTGAAGGAGAATATAGCCAGTACACACCTTTTTATGAAGGTTGTAGAGTACATGCACATGAGAGAAAAATTTCTGATTGGCCATTTTCATGGCAGGTTTCATTGAACATTTAGTAACACTGGGAAAAAAAACCTTAGTCAAACTTCCTATACTGTTCCTTAATCAAGCACTTCAGCGTATATACCAGCAGGAGTGTAAGCGTTATCTAAAATGGACTTGACAAGCCAATGCCACTTGATGCCCCATATAGAGCCTGTGTCCCAGTAAGCAGTGCAATTTCTTACTTGTCCGCTTAGCCTTTGGGTTGTTCCCTGACACTGAATATCTTAGGCTACATCAGTGTTTCATTTTCTTAACACTTTCTGGAACTGCAGAAGGGGAATCCTACCAAATTTGGTAATTTAGAAAGAAAGAAATTTCTAGGACATTCTTCACACATTTTTCTGCTCTGCAGGTGACCAGAGCAAACCTGAAAACCAGAAAACCATCAAAGGGCCATTCTCATTCTAGCAGCCATGCCCAGAGCTGGCTCCATGATAACTTGTTACAATGACTGTCATGATCGGATAGGCTATGCATACACATTTGCCACTCACATCTTAACTAGTAGATGTTCATCAACACTCAAATGCCACAGCACACTGCCCATGAAATCACTGTAACAACTGTGATTGGTTCCTGGCCATGAATAGCTCTCCTTTTTCATGTGAATATGGTTATTCACCAACACACTACATAATCAGCAGTCCACAGTTAGAGATGTAATGTCTCCATCTGTCTCCAGATGGATGTTGGTGACAGTCATCGTGTAAAATTCACAGCTTTTGAGATTTTGCTCTTGGCTATGTAGGGTCCCATCACACTTCTTTAAAGCACCTTAGTGTGCCTCTTATGAAGCTAGTTTTCAGAAGTAAGAAGGGCGTAGGGCCACTGAAATGTTCATGTCAGGTTTATCACGCAGCACTGTGGTTTATCTATAACTATAGTTTCACATATGGCAGGTGTTAACATGTAAATAGTGAAAATATTTTCAAATGGACTAGTACTCACTATGTTTTTTTAAAAAATTAGGTTATTTTGTAATATATTGACATTCCAAAGGCAGTATTCAGAAGAAAAATATCTGTAAAACAAGTCAGCTTTGAATCCACGGAAAACTAGTCATCACATCAACAGTCTCCATAAAGAGTAACTTTTCACTTCCTTAAACAACAGTCAGTGCCAGAATCAGCTCCCTTTGAAAAGCTGTACAGCCTTATCGTGAGGCCAAGAAGTGTCAATGAAAATGATTTCTCAATCTGTTGCTACAGACTATAATGGGATTGTTGTTACTACTTGGTAACTTAAAGATTCATAAATGACACCTTGGAATAAATAATATTCATACAATAATATACACAACAGAGATTTTATTTTGTAAAGTGAAGGACATCAGAGATCATTGAACCACCAGCAAAGATGAAGAGTCATTGCAGTAAATAGCTTGATGCTTCCAAAAGACCACAAGACATGACTCCTAAATACCTGTTCCTTTCCTGCACAGCATCAAATTAAGAAACTGAACTCATGCTCATCATATTAAGTTTATCTTTTGCTTACCATATACAGTTGAAAACCTATGTAAAGTAGATTACAAAGTTGTCCATATCTTTAAAGAATACTTCGGACTTTATCCAAACCCAGTCTGCTTGAGTGCTGAAAGACTCTTTCTGACTCTTCTGCATTGGTTACTGGCAGTCCCAGGGCCTGCCCAGGGTGAGAATAGCCTGAAGCAAGCTCCACCATCACTGGCAGATTGCAGAGACTCAGCAGGGCTTGCTAAATCCTGCTGCAGCTCCTCCTCCCACACCAGGATCTTAGCTCAACACTTTTGCTGGCTTGGCTGGCATAGCACCAGCTTCATCCTGCTCAGTGTCTCTTCTCTTATATCCTTTGCCTCTAAGCATTTCTTTGTTTCCTTGGTGGCTGCTTACTCTGCAAGATGATGCTACCTACCATGTCTTCTTGGTCTGAATGTCCAGCTACCTCTACATGATATGGCACTGCTCTGCAGATACTTCAGGTGAAATCTAGTGAGAGGTTGGGTGTTAGGTTTACCTGTGCACAAAAATAACCCCACTTTCAGTAAGGATTAACTTTAATTTTAGACTGAGAGAAAAAGGTAGTCCAGTGTTCCCCAAGAGAGCGTGTCCCTGTTATGCTGCTTTCCAACAGTTTGCAGTGAACAGTATCTGGATATGTTTTATTTCCATTCTTGTTCCTCTTCCCAGCTGCCTGTGTTTGATGATGGCATAGCACTTTCAGAAGTAAAGGTGCAATGCACAGGAAACCAAAGCATAACTGTTACATAATTGCACATAGAAATTCAATGTTCTTTTAATTTACTGAAAAAAGAAAAGAGACTTCTTTTGTTCCAAGCTGATGACCAAAATAAATGGTCCTATAAGGATGTAAAAGAATTGAAAACATCTACTTGCTTCATAAGTTCTTTATTGCTAGAAATCTGGGCTGCTTCCAGGTAGGCCCCTTAAGAAAATGACAGAGCAATTTTTTGGTAAGATTTTTTTCTCATTCATTTAGTATCTCAAAATAGCTCATGTAAGTAGGATTGGCAAGACTGGAAATTTAATTTTGCTTTCATTCTTAAGGTCTTCATGCAATACTTGCATTAGTTTGTTTGTGGTGGATCCTATAGAAAATAAATACTGCATCTGCAGGGCAGTATCATGTCATATGGAGGTAGTCCAGGCAGAAGACTCTCCAGAACATCTGAGAAGGTAGTTATGCTTTTTAAAATTATGTACATTGGATGTTGTCAAACATAAAAAAGACAGAAAAGATTAAACCCAAATGATGAAGAACTAGCAGGAAAAAAATCCCAAGTGTGGAAAAATTCCCAAATTCCCAAAATTCTCAGAATTTACAATGCTCCTTCAAGGACTGCTGCTACTAGCTTGGGGGTCAAGCTCCAAGCTCTCTGGCTGCAATCTCACTTCCAGACCAGTCTCGCTTTGAGAGTGCCCTACCAAAGCTGCATTTCCAACTAGCTGAAAAGCCCACACACAACTGCATACTTCTGGGAATTACTGATTTCCAGACTGGACAGAGAATTTAGAAACCCACAGCCAGAGCTCCTGAAAGTCCAAATCAGGAAAAATATAACAGCATTCTGGAACTGTTGCAAAGACAGCTCCCTTTTAGCACATCTGTCTTCATCCAGCCCTCGTCCAACAGCAGCTGAGCTGCTCCAGGCTGGGTGCAGAAGAAGCAGCTGTACATGCTGGTTGCAGGTGCAAACAGCCACTTCCAGCCCTGGAGGGACGAAGCTGTTAGAAATAATCGAAGGCAGCCTGCTTTTCTCTTCCCAGTGTGATCCCTTCAGCTGCTTCTGATGCCTCACTGCTGGAGGGACTGAGCTGCTGACTACCAAAAAAACACATTGCATCCCTATGCTCACTTTTGAGTCTTTGGGTGTTCATGACACACAGTTCAGTGATTCATTGTGAAAGAGCAATTGTATCAGATTTTTGGATAATTACTTCATTTTAACACCTACCACATTCTAGGGGAGACAACTTATACCTGCACTGTAATATGTGTCCTTCTGGGGAATACTGTCAGTCATTTAGTCATAGCTCTCTTCCTCACACCTGTGCACAAAGGTGCACACACCACTTAAACCTTCTACTGAGTGGTTCTCTAGTACATCCCAAAAGACTTGGTGTAGTATTTCTTAGATGCTAAAGTTGTGTGGAATTTTTTTCAAAACAGATGATGAATGTTTTTTCCACATTCTAGCCTTCCACTTCTTTCAATACTGTTAAAAAATTAATGGGATTCTGAGCAAATCAAAACAATTGTCACCATGAGCCATTCTACTTTAACCCTGATTTGCAATTGCCTTAAATTTCCCATGGTTTCAACTGAAGTTATGAGGTTGGAGGACTCTTGAAGCAGAACTCTGAATGACTGGCAGGAGCTTAGAGACACAAGTAATTGGAGATGCACTTATCAAGGTTCTCTTCAATGGATGTTTCTGATATTTCCAAATATTCTGATTCAGAACACAGGCCCGAATTTCTGAATTTTTTGGTGAAATGAGTAATGAACTTTGCCCCAGTTTATGCGATAGTCTGTGGGACTACAGTAAAAAAGGGGCCTTAGGAAAACTTGAAGTCCAGAGTATCCTGTACTCAGCCAGCCTCTCTGGTTGCGCTGGGGTCCTGGCATCATTGTTTCTTTGGCAGTCTGGGAGCTGGGAGACCAAGGAGAACAAATAAGAAGACCTTCCTAAAAGCCTTTCCTATGTTACTGAGGGACTCATGAACAATGAGAATATAATTTTTCAGCTTTAACAAACTGTCAGATTGTATTGCCCTGAAATCAGCTTGACCCAATCAAAAATAATTGTTGCAGTGTAAATTTGTGGTAGACGGCTGGAAGAAATCCTGTAGTTCAACTACCATAGTTTCTTAACCACCTTTTACCTGATCTCTTATTTAATTCCTATAAATGCTTATATCTTCAGTCAACACATTAGCTGGTAGGACTCCTTTTTACCACAGAAGTAATCACAGAGACAGGCTAAAGGAAGGGAAAAAACAATCACAAATTATTTAACTTAAAATGAAACCACGTCAAGTCACAGGAATATCTGTATATAATAGAAATCGCATTTTCTTCTTCTAAAAAAACCACAAAATGATACAAGCTACCTGCACAGCAATGTCAGCGAGATTGGTTGCAACATATAACCTGGCCAGTGCCATGGCAGAGAGGAACTTGCTCAACACGTGTTCAGTTGCTGGGCTCAGACCAGGTGTAAAAAAGCACTCTCGGTCTCACACAAAGGCCCCGCCTGTGAAAGGTGCCAAGATGTTCCCACAGTCATGAGGATCAATCGGTACCAGGAATGGATTGTGAAATGATTAGTTATACAATAGACTTTTCGCTCTCCTAAGTGAGAAAACTGTGATACTGATATTTGTAAAGCAGGACGTATTACAGACTTGTAGTTTGAACAACTGCAAAGAACCTCACTTCTCTGGAGTTCTTTGTTTCTAACCTACTTTATTAAACACTCTGAATTTTTTTCCCCCCAGAAATGAATACCTGCTCACTTAAAGCCCTTAGAATACATTGAAATTCAGCACTGAACGTTTCTTATTATCTCCTGTTGGTACCAACCTGCCTTGTGTAGTGTGCCTGAACCCAGGTATCCCATCTCGTAAGCACTCAACTTGCCAAATCTTTATTCTGATTCTTTATTTAATTAATACTGCAGAATTTTACACAAAATGCAATGATTTAAGTGAAGGAATAGAGAGGACATTTAAAAGATGCTTTAAGCTGAAATACACTGTTTTGAGGAGGAACGCACCCAAGATTTCTGGGGGTTTGGGTAAACTTTCCTAGCATAAAGCTCTCAACCTGGAACTGGCCCACTTTCTAATGAGGTACTTTCTCCATAAGAGGAGATTGACTGTTAGCCTGTGGGCTGGGACATCACCGGGAAGGTGTGACACCTGGCTTCCAATCCCTGGTCCAGAGGTTATTTCCTTGCCTACACAAAGTGAAGACTGCAAATACACACCTCCACTCTGGCTTGATAGTGAGCCATTCTCTAATGAACTGGAAGTTTACATCTACTCAGGCAAAAGTACCTGGGCTTGCACCTACATTATTTTACATAGCTTTTGCAACAACTGAACTGCTAGAGTAAGAAACAGTAAATTCTTGCTCAGAAACTCTGTGAGTCTCCACTTCCGGCATCTTCAAAAGTCGCTTGGCAAATTCCTGCTTAAATTGGCTAATAGATTTAAAATTAAAAAAGCTGCATCTCCTATGCACAAGTTTATTAAAACTCACAGGCCCCACAGAGACATATTTTACAGCAATCTTATAATCATTAAATAACTATTTTCAAAAATACTTTATTTTCAAAAAAGGTCTTATGTGAAATATGAATTTTCAACAACAGCAACATTTTCATAATGACCACATTCTTCATTTTTTCATGTTGGCATCTTGCTTTTATAAAACCCAGGTGTTGGTGTCTTGCCTTTAAAGTTTAGGCCCTTACAGGGACAAGGCTCAAAAGCATACATACAAGAAGGTAGCTCATTAGGAAAAAAAAGAGAAAAAATCATAAAACCAGGAAAGCAGACAATACAACATCTCGTAAACGACAGTTGAGAAGACTTTAGTTAAGTTGCCTTAGAAAATTATATTTTTCAAAACAATACTTGATTTTCCCACTTCTTCCTCAACAGAGGAAAACTTGCTTTCTGAAAAAATAAAACAAAAAATACCACAACTTCCATTCTGAAAAAATATCTTCATCTTATGGGCATTGTTCTAGATATATATATAGATTATAGTTGAAGTCCAGTATTGAAATGACTGAATTTCCAAGATTATATTTTAAAAGTGTCAGGTTTAGAAAAAGACAAAGTACTTGGAAGAGTAAGTCACATCACTGGAAAGTAGAGCTGTAGCTATTACTAAACGCTTCTTTCTGTTTGCCTTTAACTGTAAGGACAGTTAGCCATATTTAAGAATTTTGCCAAATAGTTATTTTCCTTTCAGACCAGATGAAAAGAATCTCTTTTTGAGCAGAGCTCTTTAGGTGATCTTATGTATTTTTTCAATAGAGATTTTTGGTGAAAGGCTTCTATCTTCAAGTGCTTGTACTTAGTTGTAACTGCTGAATTATCTNCTCTTTTACTTTTTCCCTCCTGTAAAGTGCTGGAATAAGTGACTGGTAGACCGAGTTTGGCTGGCAGGTGTTTTTCATATAACTGCATTGCCCAGCATAAGAAACATATATTTTTACTATGAGATCATGGGCATTCATGTGTGTACCTTTCATAACTATTTAATTTACTTGAGCAATGCTATGAAATATATTTTGGCCTTTACTTTTTCCATGGGGCAGCTTCTTTTTTTACCTGTCTTTTCAGTGGATGGATGAGTATGTTCAGAATTGGACTCATCTAAAGGATGCCTGGCATTCATTTGAGTACAAGTCTGCAAATGCTGAACTTTTTGTTAAAGGGAATGAGTGTTTCAGGGCTGTTACTGGCCGTCTCAAAGGTCTGATATTCTTTTAATCCTTACTATTTATTTTATCATTTAAATCTCATTTACTGGGTCGAAACCCAGTGGCTATGTGCCACCTGATAAGTACTTCTAAGTTCTTCTGTCTGTCCTTTCCAACTAAACTTGTACTTTTCCTCTTAGATATGCTTGAACTTGTTCCTGGTGTCTTAAAAGGTATGGATTAGCAGGCTGCTGGGGTTTCTTTGAGCTTCAGGCTGTTCTTTAATTTTTTATTAAATTACTTTTAGATATTTAACACTGCATAGAATCATAGAATAATTTCGGAGATACTCTTATCTAACTCCCAGTTTAAAGGCGTTAAGTAATACTTTCCCTAGAGCTCTCAGAAAACTTACTTTCATTTTATCCCCCTACCCTTTCTACTTCTAGCCTTCCTATTCCATTTGAAAAGCTCTATGGACATTCTTCTGGTTTATATCTACATCTAACGTGTCCAACACCAAGAATGTGACCTTATGGTCACATATGGTTTTATCACTGAAGCATTGCTGCCTTCATATTTTCCCCTTTCTTTTACCCTAATTTTAATCTTTGGATTGTTTCTGTAGGAATGACTTTCTCAGTGGCTAGATGGCAAATTCTGGGGAAGACTGGACAAAAAATACATGGCAATATGTGAAAAACAAATTTCAAAGTAACTGTACAATTAATTGGGTTTGCATTTTACTACCTAGGGTACCTTACCCCACATATAAGTCATAGCAATTCTCAACCCATTCCACCCTACAAATATTCAAGAAAAAGTGAGCTCTGCTTCAACAATGTGATACTTGCCTTTGGAAGAATATTTTCTGGAGTGTTTGCCTTAACACAACGCAGTTCTCAGGATATACTAAGGAACTCCCCATGCCGCAGTTTGTATTGTAGGAGGTGTTATCAGTTACAAGTGCCAACAACTGTTGGTGAATGATTGGGGTAATAAGAGTATGTGCCAGCTAAGTAAAAATTGTCTTCTGTTCTATTTAGGCAGCCACATACAATGTTGCATAAGCTGAGTGTGATAATAGTGTTTGTAAATCATATGTTTGAAAGGAGCGCAAATGAGCAATTCGGATTACAAAAAATCTAGAAGGTGAAATGGAATATGGTCAGTCTGGAGTTAGACAGGAGGCTAGAAAAGCCTCTGCGAACTACTGGATATCAGTCTATATCTCCACTGCAATTTTCTAGTCCACTTGCAACATCAATGCTTTCACAGTGGCATAAAACTGGGGTTACATGAGATGAGTCAATCTCTGCTATTTTCTCTTCATTTTAGGGGTTGAGAAAAATCAGTTGTCTCAAAGAATCTTCAAAGTGCACCTTGTTAAAAAAAATTGAAAAACAATCCCAACCTTCACAAAATACTGTTGTCTTAGTAAATGTTGACTTATTTAACTGTGAATAAGAGCTGGGCAAAGTTTTCACTGCAAAACTCCAAATCATATGAAACATCTTTTTTTTTAATTCTATAAAAATCCAAAACTCAGCCCAGATTCTTCGAAAGTTTTGCTGAACTTCACAAGCATTTTTGTATTATGAAGCACAGTACTGAGGAAAGCTGTCCTGATTTGTGGTTTTGAATGGATACCATGCGAAATCTCTAGATTTTTCACAAGATTAGGTGAAACTCAGTGATTTTGACAGGAGCTTTTATTTGAATTTCTGGTTTTTGACATCAGCAAAGAGAGAAAAGGCAGTGTTTATATGGATCAGATGGATTACAAACCTAGGGTAAGCAGAAAAAAAGATCCTTTGAACCCCAGTAAAAGAAGATTAGCAAAATATTTCTTATTCACAGATTTTATGAGACAATAACGTAAGCGAAAGTATAGTTACTGTGAATGGTTTTATATTTGAGGCTGGTTTAGGGTAAAGTTTCTGAAAATTAAAAAAAAATATATCAAAAAGTTCTGTGGTCATGATATCAGATGTATACCTGTGAATATAAATGTTGATTAAGTCTCCCTAAATGAGTGATAAGAACTCATTTCAAGTTTTCTGATTCTACCTTTCTTAGCAGTTTGTCCTGGAAAAGCCCAGAAAGGAAAAAACCAACAATGAAGCAAACAAACAACAACAACAAAAAACCGTAAACCAAACCAAAACAAAAAAAGCCACCTCACTCCCCCCTAAAAACAGCAATAAAGCATTAAAAACTAGTGGGAAAAGGTTTTGCCCAGTTCTTATCCACAGCTTATATATTTAAAAATCCCTACAGTAATGCCTACCTTCAAGTCTGTTAAAGTTAGGTTTTAAAAAGGCCAAAATACTCCCCAGCTCCTATTCCTGTCAAATAACTATATCCACATCTATTTACATCTCAGCTGAATTAACTTATGTATGTGCATTTATGGATTTACCTTGAACTTCATGTACAGTGTCTGTTTCTCACTATATACATGATGTTTGTATTTACTTACGTTTCTCAGTATATACAAATCCCACAGTTTTCCAGAGCCATTTTCAAACTCCATGGATACTGCTAAATACAATAGAACAGGTCACATCAAGACACTGCTGTCACCAGAGTGAGACAAATCATCTGCCACCAGTTGAGATCTTAAGTGTGTTTGTTCTTGTATGGTGACTGTTTTTCATCTGTGTACCTGCCAGTCGTAGCACAGCACTCTTGTACTAATTTCAACTGCACTTATACATTTTTTTATTTTTCTTTTATTGGTTCAGGAGAAAGTTGGCCATATTAACTGGAATAGGAATAATGGCATTGTCTTGCAGAATAATTACTCTGCCAGGAGGAAACAGAACCAAGACTTGTTTGACAGCAATATTTCCCTCCATTTTTAACACACCCTGACCCATAAAAAAGTACCTTCATCTGGATACCAGATAATGTCTAATGTGAATATTGCTCTCAGATTTGATAAAAATTGTTTTCGCTGTAGTATGATATGCTCTGCTGTGTTGAGTTGCCTTTATACGGCAGAAATATTCTCATTTTTAAAAAAAAGTAACCACTATTCTGATTTTTCTCTAAACCTCCTTTTGAATTAGTCCTGTACTGAAGGTAGTACTGTAGACACAATTTGGCTGTTTGTTTGTACACAGGAATAACAATATGTTTACTCTGCCTCTCCTCACTTACCTTTTGTTGGCCGAGCAACCGGAAAGTGACAGGAACACCTTCCCACAAGTGCAGAGAACATAATTCAGAATTCCAAATTTTAAAAAATTTGCTGCAAGTTGTTTCAAACAAAAGACACTGATCATTTTTCTGATCTCCCTGATGAAAGACAGTGTTCAGGATGCAGTGTTTGGTCTGAAAGATCAGTTAGTAACCCAGCAGGAAAGCTGAGAGAAAAAGCACAAAATTTACCTCTTTGAAGAATTCTAATATTTTTATATTTAATTTCACCCTGCATAAATAAGTTAAATATCTAAGCTCACTGTTTTAGCAGTTTAAAAAAACAGCATCCCAAGCAAAATTAGTCATTTTGACAATCCGATTTTCTTTGCATCTGACATGGATTTACCTTTTCCTGAGATGCACAAATGCCTCATAGGGAACTGTTTGGTTTAATAAACAAAACAAAATACTGTCCCGCTTTGGGTCACCAAACCTTTATAATCAAACTACCACTCTTTTTTTTTTTTTTTAATTGAAAAACGTTCTGAGGAAAAATCTTCGCATTTAGCAAAAGGAAGCTAATGCCAGATGCAGTGCCCAACCCCCAGAATTCCCAATACCAAGATCATGGCACAGTCATTAGGTTAATTTAACCTTTCTCTCATTTTGCTGGTAATGTTACAGTGATCTTTAGGGTATTTTAATATGAAGACCTTTGCAAAGAGTTACAGGAAGATTTCATATCACTGGATGTGGGATGATAAGAATGACAAATGAAATTCAGTATAAATAAATGCAAAATAATGACTGGAAAATTTGCTTTATATGTGCACAGTGAGAGATTCTTCTTTATTATTTTTATTCAAGAAGAAACTCTTGGAGACACAGATAGTTGTTGGACAGCTCAGAAGTGATAAAAAGACAAGGGGAAAAGTCTGAATTATTAGAAAGAAATAAAGAATCAAAGAAAAAAACAGCATTATGCAGGAATCCAACTCTAGGATTCACCAAGCTCGGGCTCCAGACTGAGTGAGTCATTTTGAATATCCTCTGCAGACTCACTCTTTCACTTGGTGACACAAGAACCGGTGGCATATGTTTAAATTATCAGGCATCATTTTCAAACAAGGATGTGTTTTTTCCCATATATCAGAGAGGAATCATGAAATATACCACAGATACTGTGAAGTCCAGATATATTAGCAGTTTAAATATCAGATCTCCCCAAATTAATGGAAGATAGGCTATTAGATGCAATGGTCAGGATGCAGTCTCTGTGGTAGGATATCACTAATTCTTTGATGGATAGAGGCTGAAAAGCTATCCTATTTTTCATACTTTTTCCCATAAACATCCACTATTGACCAGTGTTACAAACATGGTACCACACACAAACTACTTGTCTGATCAGCACAAGTTCAGTTTATGTTTCTGTTAGCAGCTAGTGGTTACAATTCCATTTACTGCAACAGGAGAAGACCTAAGCCAATGTCAATGCCCAGCATTTCTGAAAACCCAGATGTGAGTGTAATACAAAGTGATTTTTAGCAACCCAAGACCAATTTAGTAGCACTGACTGTAGATCCTTACTTCATTATTTGAGCACCAGTTTTCACTATGTTCATGTGTTAGGCTGTGCTTAAGCACAGACAGTTGTGGTGCAGCCTGAATTTCACCTTTGCTGACACTTCTAGTAGAAGGAGTCCTATAACACTACAACCTGCAGATTTGGTGACATTTCTTTTGATTATACTGTGACATTGTTATCGTTTTCTATTTAATTGTAACAGTAACTTTGACATGTATTATTATAATACTTGTATTATAATACAAACTTTTAAAATATTTTCTTTAATTTTGTATTTCAGTCTTCCACTTTCTTCCTTGGCTAATCATACTAAGACTTGCTCTAAGAAATTACAATTGCTTGTTCAATTCTTATCTTACTCTGAGTTTCATGTGTCCTTTGACAACAAAACATTTATGAGAGCTGGGAAGTTCTGAGAGCTTCTTATTGCCTACATTTCTGTCAGGGTTCTGAAGCCAGAGGGGAAAAAACCCCTCACAACAATGTGCCAGGCTTATAGGGATCCTGAAGTGGAAAGATAATCAAGCTTGGCTTGTTGTTTTGGTTTGGATTTTTTTACAGAGATTCTCTTATTTTGCAATTAACTGTGGCAAGAGTTTTGAAAATTAAGTGAAAAAAAAAATAATAAAACAAACCAACTTAAGCTTAGGCATTTTATTCTGTCCAAGTCTTCCAAGTTAGTGCCACTGACAATTTCGGAACTGCTCCCTAATCACTAAACCTTTTAGATACCTAAATTCCTGTAGATAAATACATGCAGGTTACATAGACATCGGGAACAGAAAAGGGTTTCTGAACTGGTAGGACCCCGTATTTGATCCATGTCCCGAGAGGTTACAAAGCAAAATTACCAGTCTCTGAAAACATTGAAGTTAGCAAACAAGACCCAAAGCTCAGTGTATGCTCCCTACTAATATGAGGGACACAGGTTCAAACCTGTCCTTCAAGCAGGGAATTAGACCTCACTGTTCACAGCATAGGCCTGTGTGGCATTCAGTAACATCATCCCTTTCCTTCGGCATTCTATTCCAAAGGAAGGTTGAGGGCTGAGGATTCAGGCAGAAGACCATTGTCAGCTCCCTTTCCACCCCTGTGCTAGACACCACATTAGACATCTAAACCTCACCCCTTTCCTCTGCATTTCACTTCAATGTATCCTCAATATTTAGTGGTGAGCAGATTTCTGAGGATCTCTCTGTCAGGTAAATTGTTAAGAGGAACTTAAGACCCAACTTCACTTCTACATTGCTCTGGCTGGACACCAAAAGCGGTGAGCTTTGCTGTGGAAATGCCTTTGGTGAGCTTTCTCATCTATGCAAATTTTTGTCCATTTTATAATACCAGGTAATTTCTCAGAAACCATTCTCGAACAGAAGAGAGTAATACAATAATGATAAAGGTTTAATACTCTATTCTGAAGTAACGGATTATTCCTCCACAATGTATTGTTGCAGAGAATTCTCTTCCTATACAACATGTCTGAATGAATGTGTCTAGATTCAGAAAATGTGAATTTTAGACATGCAGTTTATTAGGAAAGTTGCAACAGTTTAAACAAATTGCATCTGTAATAGCCGTTTAAACTTCTGCGCATTTAGCCTGAATGCACAGGCTGAATGTGTTTTAGTTAACCCTTGCTTGTATCTCTTTCATTTGCATTGCTAAGTATCAAAGGTAAATCAAGATGATTTAAGGAAAGACTGAAGAGCTTTATTGTATATGTATGTAGCAAATTTGTGTTAGATAATTAGCTCTATGTAGTGAACCTAGTCTATTCTTCCACATATTCTTCCTGCATCATGGGCTGCATCAAAAGCAATGTAGCCAGCAGGTTGAGAAAAGTCATTCTGCCCCTCTACTCCACTCTTGTGAGACTCCACTTGGAATACTGTGTCCAGCTCTGGAGCCCCCGACATAAGAAGGACATGGACATGTTGGAGCGAGTCCAGAGGAAAGTCATGAAGATGATCAGCAGGTTAGAGCACCTCTTCTGTGAGAGTAGGCTGAGAGAATTGGGGTTGTTCAGTCTGGAGAAAAGAAGGCTCCGGGGAGACTTTATATCAGCCTGCCAATATCATTTAAAGTGGGTGAGGTGGATTTTGGCTAGTTTTTGCCATTGACTACCCAAGGTGACTGAGGAGACTTGATTGCTGTAGACATCAAAAGTACGTGAAGTGGCTCTCAAGCAGTTATCTTAGTGTCTGCAATGAACCTGAGTTCAATTTTCTAGTTCTCATAGATAGTCTCCATGATACTAGGATTAGTGGGTGGTACTAGAAGGTGTCAGGATAAGCAGGATCAGGCCCAGAATTAATCCACGACCCCTCCATCTGCCTATGCAAGGCATCCCGAAGTCTCTTCAGGAGAAAACCAGAAGGCTCTTTGGAGCTGACTAGCTTTTCCACATAATTAATATCTGAGGTGATTCAATTTCCTTTTGTTTCTCTCAGCTTCCTTCTAATAGAGACCACAGGCAGCTACACTACAGTAACGGTTTCTTTCTTTAAGGACTTTCCGTTCAGTGGGAAGGATACAGGCTGTATCTTACACCATTTTGGAGTCTGCGACGTATACATGACGGTTGTGTGAGATCTTGGCTTCTGTTTAGAGTCTCCATCCAGCAGGACTGCTCTAACATAGCAGGGTTTTCAGTGCAGTGATATTTGTGTTAAGGGCTTCCAAACCCTAGTTTTAAGCAAAGTTTCTCTTAGTAAGGATTCTTCTCCCTTAAAAGCAGAAGGACAAAATAATTGATTTCTTCAGTTGTTTAATTGAGAAATAATGCAGTTGTAACTTAATCTTTTCCTACCATTAGAGAAATTATGCAAATATCACTTCATTCTCACCACATGAATTTTCAGTTAACTCTTTGCATATTGTCTGCTGATGTGTATTCTTAAGGTCAGCTCAGATTGTTGTGGTCTCTCTTGTCCCCAGGTATTTTTTCATACAATTCTTTCTTCCCCGTGTTTAACACTGGATATTTTTTTCTGGTCACAAATCAGTTATTTTCAGACTTAGCGCTTTTCTTAACTCCTCCAAAGTATTTCAATAATAGCTATCCAACCACCAAAATATCAGATATAGTGACAAAACTATGCCTGTGTGTACCCATGCACAAATACACACTAGGATGAAAGTCACAAGTCACCCAGCTGCAAGCCAGTGGAGTACAGTGCCAAGAGAGGAAGAAATAGCCAGATGGAACAGCCTTGGTTCATTGCAATCATGGAATGAAATACCCGATACTAAAGTTTTAAAGACAATTCTAATAATTAAAATCTCCAGAGAAAATATGAGATACAGTAGCAAATCCCAACTGTGGCTGCACTACAAATATAGGGCATCTGAACTGCCTGTATGACCTATAACTCCAGACCAGAAACCTGGAGAACATCTAAACCACGTGGTCTACCCATGAACTTCTTTACCTCCAAGGCTGGGCCAAGTGCTAGTTAGGTTAGCACTGGACTAGTTTGCTCGGTTGCCTCACACAGTCTTTTATGCTTACAGCCATCATATTTAAATCAGTGGGGACATCTGCAGAGAACAGAACAAAATAAGGAATCAGTTAATTTATAGTTTAATATAGGCAGCATTACTATGCAATCCAAAGTATTTTGCATTTATTTTTCCCTTCCTATTAGCATACATTACTGCATATGGAAATAGAGTGAAGAGCCTGATAAATGAAAAAAAAAAAAAAGATTCTTCTTCCATCTTGAACTCAAAACCAGTTGTTCTATTTCAGTACAATTTTAAAAAACAGAATTGTTGTAAAAACAACAGTCTTATCTTACATTGTCATCTGCTGGAATGAGGCAAATGTGGAGAAAACAATCTGCTTCTTCAAGAGGGCACAACATAAGTAGATTAACAAGATGTCAGTTACATAATCTTTCTAGTTTTGAGATACATGACATTCTGTGATCCATACATAAATAAATATTAACTATTCATAAAACATCATTAACTCTGTTTTTTGTTTTGTAATATTTATAAAAATATTTCTTAAGAACTCAGAAACTAGTTTAGATTCTTAGCACTTGTCTTTAATGGCTTGAACTGCAATGAGCTGAAGTCGCAAAGTTGCAGTGTCTGAATACTGTGCTAGTCAGTGCAATAAAATCTGTGTGAGCTTTAATCATATGAGTTATATCTAGTTCCAATTTTAATAAAAGGTTTAGGTTTCAAGTATAAACATAAATAAAACACCCCGCACAGGATTAGAGAGTCATCTGTTGTGCTGCTAAATACCTGGAACAACAGCCCCCAATAGCAATCACATCAAGATTTTTCCATTCCCTCTGCTCAGGTGTTCATTAAACAAATTCACATCCTGCTACAACAACAATAAACTCTTTGAACATTTTGTTGTCGTTACTGATTTTAAAACATATTTGCTGCCTTTCCCTATGTGATAGAAATGCAAAGGAAATTCACTTTAACTCCCTTGCCTTTTTAGTCAGGCTTTGAAAACTCACTTAAATGTCACGGTCATGCAAAAGTGCCTTATAGCTCGGGTCTGGAGTGCAACCCACAAGCTGGAACCAGCCTCTAAAGAGGGAGGCTCAGCCTGGTCCAGTGTGACAGCACAGCTAGGCCACACACAGGAACTCAGGGACCCAGAAGTAAGGGGAGTTGCTGAGAAGTGATTCTGGTTCCCCAGGAACCACATTACTCATTACCACTTACCTCTGAAGAGGGAGCAAAGATCTCAGAAGAACTCACAAGTTCTGCATTAATCAGTGGCTTTCTATGCTGTTTGTTAAATACTGTAGATCATCTTTGGAGAAAACTGTATCTCCCACTGACTATAAAAGAAGAGTGGTCAACTAGTATGATTTGTTTGTTTCACTTATGCTGGACAGAAAATGAATTTTGTGTTCTGTGGAACCTTAACTGGAGGTGCCTATGTCGCCTTTCTGGATCTCACCCAAAGCCCCTGATTTGACACTCATCCAGATTGATAAACAGTTAATACTGACGTCAGGACAATGTAGGCTAGGTTGGAAATCCTCCAGTCTTCAAGAATATTCAAAATTTCTGATCTGCAGGAATTACTTAAGTAAGGAAAATATGTGCTA
Organism: Chionis minor; assembly: GCA_013398295.1. Lineage (NCBI taxonomy): Eukaryota > Metazoa > Chordata > Aves > Charadriiformes > Chionidae > Chionis > Chionis minor. Next base: position 64,666 of record VZSF01000874.1, read on the forward strand.
TTTTACCTTTTTGTAAAAAGGAGTCCAAAATAAACTTTAGGAAACATATGACATGCCAAAGATTGATCTCCATCTTCCCCAATAGACTTGTCATTCTCATCCTGCCATCCCAAACTGGTTTAGTAAAGATAACTCCACTTTTGAAACAGAAGGTCTTCCTAAGGAAATATCCTGAATAAATTTTTCAATGTTGACTGTACTTTGTGTGCTTCCTATGCTAAAATGAATGTCCTTATACCTATTTCAGTAAAGTTTTTTATGGATTTAGCAGGTCTCTATGAAAATTACTTTTTATATATGATTAATGTCAGTTTTTAACGGGATTCTGAGTTTGCTGACATAATATAATCCTTGCAAACTCAAAATCCAGTGGAGCTGGCATAGGAAATTGTGTCTGTAGGAGCATATTTCTCTTTTTTTGCTACTAGCCAAAAGTCAGACACATAATTAATTGGCTCAAGGAAGAAAATAAAGAATTACTTTGAATTCTAAAGTATCTCTTATTTTGAATTTTGTTTGAATAATATGGCATTGTTTTGATCTCACAAACCAATCTGCCCATCCTAAATTCCACCCTTTCCAAAGGAAAATCCATGCAGCATTTCTTCCTGTACTATAGTATCAGGGAGTTATAGAAAATGGCATTTGCTATAAAATAGAAAATGGGAAGGAAAAGCTTGGAGCGGCAGGTGTTTCTCTGACACAGGGAGGATCCACTATTCCTTGTAAGTGCTCACAAATGTTTTTCCAAATTGCTTTTACGAACCTTTGGTGATGAGAACTTCCCTAGCTTCCCAGACCATATAAGCCAGTGCTTAATCAAACCCTTACATAGCTAGAAAGTTTCCATAATATTCAAGTTGAATTTTCCTACTGTGATTTAATCTCTTCCCATCCTGTCCAACAGTGATCTGAAGAACAGATCCCATTCTCTCTGCAAGTGATTTATAAATTTGAAGACTGACATTATTTCTCTCTTCCATCGTCCTTTTTAGACCATCCAGTTGCTTTTAAGCCATGTTCACAGGTCATTATTTCTATGTCTTTATTTCTAGACTTCTCAAGATTGTGATAGACTTTATGATTGGGATGGAATGAAGGTCTTGGAAGAGGAAGGCAGGAAAAAGTGAGAGCTTGGTTTTTCTCTTGTGAGTGAAGTCAGGATACAATCCAGGAGTTCAAGTCAGCCTTGGCAGGAAGGCACAGCATGGAAATCCCAGGTCATTCACAGGGAATAGGATTTAGTCAGGATGAGCTAGGGACAAGGAATAAGTTCTTCACATTCATTTCTAGGGGTCTCCCTTTGCCTCTCTAAGTCCTTATCTTTCTAAATGTGTAGCAAACAAAAGTGGAAACAGTATTTTGTCAGAGACATCTCAAAAGTAGAAAAGGACAATTTCATCTTTTGCGTAATTGAAACTTCCCTTTTTGCCTGTCTTGGATTTCCTTCATATATCCCAGGATGATGGTTGTGTCTTTTTGTAAGAGCATGATGTTGACTTGTGTTCAGCTTGTCATCCTCTATAAACATGAGTTTCTCTTTCACAGGTCTGCTGTAGCTCTTTCTACACTTTTGTCCTCCTAAACATGGATTCTTTCGTTCATCTTTGTAGTACTCAATCCTAATTTTTTCAGACCATTTCTCCAATTGTTCAAAATCATTGTGAATTCTAACTCTGTCCTGCAGCAGTCTTACAGTTCCTCCCAACTTCATTTCATCCCTAGGCTATGTTACTTGTAAACGTAATGAGTATCGTCTACAGCCAAAGATATCCTAGTCTGCATTAGAAATAGCATTAGCATCTGGTGTATTCTTCCTTTCTGCTAAGCCCTGGTGAGATCACATGTGGAGTGCTGGATCCAGTTCTGCATGTCCCGTACAAGGAAGATGTGGACTTTCTGGAGCAAGTCCAGCACAAGGCCAAAACCATGAGGGACTGGAACATCTCTGAAGAGGCTAATAGCTAGGACTGTTCAGCCTGGAGAAGAGAAGACTCCCTTGCATGAGACCCCCTTGCATGGCAAGGCATCACTTGCATGGCATTATTGCCATGCCTGGCCACCAATCCATTTGCTTTTCCAGACCATGGCATCTGATCCCCCTGTGCTGCCAAAGGTACCCATTGACACTGTTCTGCCTTGAGGGATATCATAGCCCCATGGGATTGGTTTCCCCGGGCTGCGGGGCCATGCTCCTGATCTTTTGTCTCCCCTTACAGAACAGACTCCAGTGCACAGTCAGAGCCAGCCAGCGCCAGCACGCCAGACAGGTAGACTTGTACTACAGCTCCCTGGCTCCTGAAGCAGCAGCTGATCAGGCCAGACAGGGTCAGACAGAAGGCTTGTTGTAACTTGCTCATGGTCCCACACCTACGTGAACTCTCCCCACTCCAAACATCTGTTCTTTTTAAGATTCACCCAAGCATACAATCACAGAATCACAGAATCATAGAATTGCCTGGGTTGGAAGAGACCTTTAAGATCATTGAGGCCAACCATTAACCTAACACTGCCAAGTTACCACTAAACCATGTCCCTCAGCTCCACATCTATATGTCTTTTAAATACTTCCAGGGATGGTAATTGAACCACTCCCTGGGCAGCCTGTTCCAGTGCTTGATAACCCGTTCAGTGAAGAAATTTTTCTTAACACCCAACCTAAACCTTCCCTGGCCAATTTGAGGCTATTTTCTTGTGTCTTATCACTTGTTAACTTAGGAGAAGAAACTGAATCCCACCTCGCTACAACCTCCTTTCAGGTAGCTGTAGAAAGCGTAAGGTCTCTCCTGAGCCTTCTTTTCTCCAGGCTAAACAACCCCAGTTCCCTCAGCCATTCCCCATGAGACTTGTTCTCTGGACCCCTCACCAGCTTCATTGCCCTTCTCTGGACATGCTCCAGAACCTCAATGTCTTTCTTATAGTGAGGGGCCCAAAACTGAACATAGTACTCATCTCACCAGTGCAGGGGGATGATCACTTCCCTAGTCCTCCTTACCACACTATTCGTGATAAAAGCCTGTCCTGGTTTGAGGGTGTTGAGATGTTATTGGACTTCTTGGCCACTTGGCTCCACTGCTGTTCTTACCCTCCTGCCCAGGATGGTGGAAGAGGATGTCCAAAGGGAATAACAGCCACTCTTCTGTGTGAGTGAGGAGGACAATGCAAAATTCAGGTGTTCTTTGCAAGGACCAGTGCAACATGACTGCTATGTCTGCCCCACAGAGATTGACCATATTCATGCTTTACAGGGAAAGGTTGTAGAAAAAAAGGAGGTCACAGCACCTCAAGTCTGGAGAAGAAAAAGAAATTAAAATCATTAAAATGAGGCTAGTAGATTAAAGAGTAAAATGTGTGGGTTTGACTTTGGTAACTGGTACATCAATAGAATTCACACATTGAGGAGTCTCTTTAAAACAATGCATTTTATAACTTTCCATTCCTTAGTGAAGCTGATATGGCACTATAAAGTTATATTAGCTGAGTTTGGAACGCCTGCGTTCTCTAAGTACCTTACTAATGGTAATGTATATTCTGCATTGTGATGTCTACTGGCTGTACAAAGTGAACTTTTTGTTGAAGTAAATCAATCACAAATAAAAACAGCAAATAGAAGTTTGCAATAGGTAAAAGTGATACACAACAAAGACTCTGTAGTTTTCTTGGCTAGACTTATTTATTAAAGGGTTTCTCAGTGCTTTAAATCTTTTGTAATAGGAGCACATATAAACACGCAAATTTCATGTTTGTGTTCATGTTTGCATTTTATCTCACAATGTTATATCATAGGATCATTATTAGACCTCCTTTTTGGGATGTCCAAACTAAGACTCCTGAAAGATTATTAACCACAGAGCTAACCACTTTAGATAGCATAGGTAATGAATATATAAGTATTAAAATCACTTATCTTTAGTCATAAAACTTCAAGTGAATAAATGCCAGTTAACCAATTGGTTTTAATACCTCCATACCATCTATAAATGTAAATAGAAGAACAGTACCAATAAGATATTTTAGTCTAGGGGGTCTTTATAGTTTTTTTAAACCTTTACTTGGATTCACAGCAAATTAGGAACTTTGTAGAACTAGGCTGGATGTACGGTGCAAAATTGTCTTTTATCTTAGATGCAAAAAATCACTTGGACACAGAGATATAACGTACCATGTTAAATAGCATAAAGCTAAAGAAAGGTCAGAGCTGCATGATGAGTCTTCTTTGTAAATGAGATAGATCTAAAAGGAATTGTTGACAATCAGTTGATGTCAAATTTGAACTTTACCTGAATTAGGTACTAAGGGTAAATCATCAGTGGCTAATCCAAAACTTCTTTGGCGTGCTATACGCTTTCAAAACAGGAAAATTCAATACAGGCAGAGACGTAACAGCGCATGACAGGACAGCTTCCTTCATATACATATAGGTTTATCGCCCTTCTCTTTCCAGAAAGCCTTAGCCACAGCAGTTCAACATGTAGGACTCCCTGAGAAGGGAGCAAGAATTAAATCTTTCTTCCTCTGCAGTATCTTGCCCTTATCCAGACTGACCTGTTTGTTGATCTTGTTTATTCATCTACTGTGGTTAGTTTTTCCTGCAGGTTTTCACTAGTAATTTTCCTGAGTGCTTTCATAGCAGTGTCTCATATGCATCCCTCTCTCCTACTACTTCTCTTTTCAGATCACTAATGTGATGAAAATTGACCACTCTAGGATGATAAGGAAGCAATTCATGCTAATTTTCCAGCTGTTTTCCACATAGTTTCTGATACTTTCTCTTGACTGCCATGACAGCTTTTGTATTAATCTTTTCTGAGAGATTTTCTCAATAGTTTGTTGTAGTTAATCAGCATTTTATTTTTCACTTGACTAATGTTAAACACAATCAGTTCCCAACAGTGTTAATTTGAGGTTATAGTTTTAATGCTATCATTGTTTTCACAACCGTGCAATGGTTTTACTGAGCAGTTTCATGTGGGGAAAAAAATAGCTCATCTGAATTTGAAGCAAAGGCCAATTAGTTTTTGAATATTTTAATTGTGGTTCCTAAGAGCTAGGAACAAAACACTGGGAACATTTGCAGCAAAACCAAAACAGACCCTGTCTGTTTCATCAGACAAAAAAATATCATTATTGTATTTTTCCCAGTACCTATAATGGTGGTGGAACAAGGGGAGTTTGGATATGCACTTTTAATATATGTTCTCTAATTGATTAACTTGCCTTACTGCTTAACAAGTCTTAAAGACTGCTGGAATTTTCAGGCAAATGCAATATGAATTCTCTTTTCCTTTCCCTTATTTTCTTCATATTCAGGTTGTTCCCCAGGCTTGCACCACCACCACCACCACCACCACCATCATCATCATCATCATCATCATCATCATCATCATTATATTAATGATATAATTTGTTTGTTGATTTTCAGATGTTGAATGCAGAATATACTTTCTGCACCACTCATTGCTAGAGCAAGTTTTCATGCTTTCCAAATACAGCTGTTTCTGCATGGAGGTGCAAGGTGAAAAAGTCCAGTCAGGGCACATTAGATTAGGGAATATAAGCCTGTAAATCAGGGAAGAAAAGTTACTCAGGAAAGGCTGTCACTTAGTTTTTACAGCTGTTCATATTCTTATCTAATCAAGTAAGTGCCACCAAGATAGTCTCACCTAATAGAAAGGGTAAGGCCAAAGTGATAAAGACTATTTGCAGAAGATAAGTACCTGCTTTCAAATTCCTATCATCTGCAACATTTTCTACTTCCTATGCTCCAAATACAAAGGCCTCAACCCCTACAGAGGTCTAGTTGTCACCACATCTCTTCCTTCTCTTTGTTTTCTGTAATGCTATCAGCCCACGTCCCTTTGTGTTACCAACCCTTTCTCCCAATCTTGCCTCTATGTTCTCTGCCAAACCACTTGCTAATAAGTCCTTGAAATAATGTCTGTTCTCATGCCACATCTCATATCAACAGTCTCCTTCCATATTCAGATGTCTCTTCAAATCCTGCTTCCCACCCATCTAACTTCTGCTCAGAATCACTAACCTCATCCAAAGTGTGATGCCAGGTCTCGCTTTGCCCATTTCCTGACAGGAGGTAAATCCCAGAATTATGGCCCCAGCTCTTCTGAGCACTCCCAAGCAATGGACCTGCAGAGTATATCAAGTTGCTATGCCAGAGAGCACATTTCAATGCACAGTAAATGTGTATGCCACCTTTGCATTCCTGGACACCAGCTTCACCTCTTCCAAAGTTGCCTTCATCCTGGGCTGAAGAAAACAGAACTGGTTGTGTCCAACAGCACAGCCCTGTGTGATCCTCTTTTTTTCCCCAAAGAAGAATGGATTTCTCTGTAGGAGAAATACAACATTAATCTTCTGACACTATAAAAGCACTATTACTGTCAGTGATAACCTTTCCTTAGCTTTTACAGTTATTAATATTCCAGTCTTAAAAAGTAAATGTCATAAATCTTCCCCCAAGTATTTTTAATGTGGCAGGACTTTGTTATCAGTTCTTGAACTCTGTCAGTAGATTAATCAATCCAGCTTTCTTTTTTTCCCCCTTTGTCCTCTGCCTAGACTTGTATTATTAAGTTTTAAGTGTTTTATCGACAGATGGATGGATAGATGGGTGTCAATGTGCTATCACGTACATACGTAAGTATTTACAATTACAAGTTCAAACATATACATTAAATAAGACACAAAATAGCCTTGAATCCCAGTGATACTGTGATTTTCACCAGTATCATAGTAATAATGACACTCACTCACCTTTCTCTATAACATTAATGCAAAAACGCTCAGTCACATTTTAGAGGTACCCACAGCCAAAATCCCACCTTGCATGACTCCACCAGTAGCAATGGATCTTTGTCTTTGAAGGATTTGCTCTGTACTCAGTACCCTAATAGTCTGTCTTCTAAATATAAGTTTGACAACATAACAATTTTAAACATTAAACATAAACAGAACCAATTTTGCAGCACTCTTACAAATGTACTCAGTATTTTATTGAGTCTGCTGGAGCACCATTCCTTGGATCAAATAGTATTTTCTGACTTTTTGGTTTCTAATTATGCTAAAAAGTTCACAGCATATCAGAGACATAATGAGCATTTAAATTCTTACCTTGGAACTAGATAGAGTGAAACATGGAAGATATAAAATTGTAGAGAAATTGTAGAGAGTTTGGGAATTTACTGTAGTCACAGTTTGGGAAGTCATTTCTGTGTGAAGTGTGTGAATGTGTTTCGATACTTGCATGGAATAGCACACAGTCTTAAAAAAACAAAAAAACCAAACCAAAACAACAACAAAATCAAAACCCAGTGAAGGTCTGGGATTTTAGGTAGGGCTAGTATCTTGAATTTTATCCAGAAGCAAGTGGAAAGTTAGAGAAAAATAGAGAGAATTCAGAGCTGTTTGTGTTGGTTAAAAACCAACATACCAACATGTTGACAAAGCTGGAGTTTATAAGCCAGCCTTGAGTGATGGACATTCAAGGGGATATATAATATACTAACTTTTAGATAATCCATAGCTGCACAGTCATTTCTGCAACAGTCTTTTCTGCAAGACATATGTTGCTTGTTGTCAATGGCAAGATGGTAGGACGTATTTCCTCCTGCTCCTATCTAAGTATCAAGGAGTACAACTGAAACTTAGCCCTTACGGCATGCTAATATTTTGACAGAGCCAAGGACACAAATGTTTTTTCTTTTAACAACTTATAGCAATACAGAAGGAATTTCTAGAATTACTTTCACAGAGACTGTGGTATTTCATATCAGTTTCTCTGTGTTCCCAGTAGCATTCACATACCTTATGGTGTGAGAGTATAAGAGCAGTTAAGTTAAAAGGCAAACGTTTTCCTTCAATGAGAAATTAATTTCCCACTTTCAGTGAAGTCACTGGATGAATGACTTTGAACAAGCACCTCTGTTTGCCTCTTGGCTCACATCCCTGACTTTATAGCACTCACTGCAGCCCATCCTATTCATTTCTGGGAGCAAGCAGCAACCAGCCCATCAAGGAGAGAAGAGAACAAAGGAAGCTACAGTGTATTTCCAAGAGGAAGTGACTTTCTAGTATAGATTATAGTGTGCCAGAGCTTTTGGCAAGCCATTGGTCGAATGTCAAAACAAAACCAAAACAATGTTGGAAAGTTAGATTTAGTTCTTGGACAGGTTTTAATGAGCTATTGGAATGAGACTACAATTTAACAACTTTTTTCCCAAACCGTCTATCCTCTGTATTGCTGTAGGAGAGACTAACTCTTACAAGGAAAAAAGAGTGGTCTAGTTTGGATGTAAGATTCTTGATCTTCATTAGTATGGCTGTTTAAAAACACCACTTGAATGAAAACTTTATATGTAAACCTGATTGCAATATTTGGTTCCAGGAAAATTAGTTAATTATTATACATTTGTTTATTTATAAATTACTGTGAAGAACTGTGATTCCAAGCAAGCAGGATGCATCAGTCCTTAAATGAAAATACTTCCTTACCCATAAATACTCATCATTATTGACAGTGGTTTTAGAATCCCACTCAAATCCCATTCTTTCCAAGAAACTCTGCCTAGAGAAATCTGAGAAAAAAACACCAGGTTTGAAAAGACTGTTAAGTGCTCTCTCCTTTTCCTTATATTTTCATTCTTTGATGTTAAAATACTGTGATTTGCTCTTCTAGAGCATGAAGTTTTACTTTTTATTATAAGATTAATTCATGCTTTACCGTTTGAGGGAGGCAACAGCACAACTTCATAGCTCTTTCTACAACCCTGACACAGCCTTCCATTTTCCATGACTCTTGCTTGTCTACAAACGGAGCAAAGAAGAAATTATATATCTCGGGCAATGACAGGGACACTGGGAATTTCTTCTTGCAGCAGCTAGCTGAAATAAGTAAGTTTTAGGTGAAATTAGGTAATTTCAAAACTGAGATCCAGCTTTCTGCCTTTAAAAACTATTAGGCACTAATGGGCCAGGGTTCCCTCTGGTTTAACATGTTTGCTAAATTGGAAGAAAACAGTGTGTGAGCAGCTCACATCTTTAAGCCAATTTATAAGCCTGTGTTTTAAATTATTTCAATGGCAAATAAAGAAAAAAGACAGGAAATTCAAGTAATTAAAGTATAATTGTTACTCCTGTGACCTCTCCCTAAGTCATACTAGGGCAAAACTACTTGTGCTCTGGTTTTAGCAAGGTCTCAATCTCATGCTTCATTACATTAGTCTTAGACATTATAACCCAATCAAGTTCACTGGAGTTGCAGTATCTTACACTGGAATACAATAAACTCACTGTATCAGAGAGAAGATTCTGTATGTGCATTGTGCTTTTATGTCTATAGAAGGATTATGGGAATCAAAGGATGAATTTAATAAGTAAGGAGATCTCCAAGCATAATCTTGACCCTGCTTCCTTTTTGTAAGGTACTATTTCACTAAAGTAAATGGGGTTAACAACTGTTTAAAATAAAAACCTCAAGTTCTGAATCAGACAACATAACTGGCATTGATGTTAAAGTAACAATTATTGCAATTTCAAAATTATTTCAAAATTCGGAATCTCTTTAAATAAGAATCATTGCAAATAGTATCTATTCTGAATCAATGTTGCTTCTGAGATCTGAACACTGAATCACCACACAAAGAAGCTTTGGTGTCAGTCCCCAGTATGTACAGACAGTGCTGTTATGCCATGGAAACTGTGTTTTTAAATATAGAAACAGTGCATCTGTATGACTGACTTTAAAGTAGAGCTGTGTTTTCAGTCAGTGTATCTGCCAGATTGTGGGTGATGCTAGATCATGGCAATATGGTTAAGTCTGTGAGTTTATATATAATTACATTACAGGGGAAAAGAATGTGCTTCGCTGCCAGAAAAGGAGGAGAGAATGAAAGAGTGAAAAGAGCTACTCAGTGAAGAGCAAGTCTACAACACAAAGTTGGAGCAACTCCTATATGCAGAATTTGGGTGGTGGGAGGTACTGAGGACAATGTTCATAGTAGTTTTTCATGTGGACTTCATTCTTCTGGTTTTATGCAATTCAACCAGTCATCTTGAAAGTTGTACATCATCTAGTTTGCCATAAGAATGTTTTTGAGCCTTGTTATTATCAGGCCCAACATTAAATTTCATCTTCACAAATTTTCAATGTGTTTAAATTCTCTTATGTTGAAACTAATAATCTTTGACACAGATGATATAGGTATAGTCAATATATAGTATTGTTTCATTGCAAAGAAGGAACTGAAAATTTAGCCTAAAAGTGACAATTAGTAGTTTATCCTGGTTTTTTTCCTAGGTGACCTTTTTTCTGTATGTTCCCTTTCCTCTTTCACCTTTCCCCCATCCTTGCTGCATTCTCAGTACTCCATAGCCCCAGTTCTCTTCACACAAAGAAGCAGGAGCTCTCCTTACAGTACTGAATCTCCCATACGAGGTTTCTGCTTTGAAAAAATGCTGGTTACTGCACTGCACTGCGCTACCTCCCCCATCATACTTTTCCTTGAATGGCTGCAGGTTTCTTTCAGAAGCAGCAAAGACTTCCCACTTTCTCTGCTAAAATGGGGGCCAAAATAAACTCTTCATTTCTGTAAAAAGACAGGTGAATAAAGAAAAAATCACATGCCACTTATAGCACTCCGGACTTGCCTGATAGGCAAGGGCAGCAGCAACAGAACATCTATTTCCTTGCCCTATGTTGGCTCCCAGTATAGAAACACTGCCAAATTTTAAGTTTGTACAATTTTCCAGAGACATAGGCATCGTAGAGGGTAGGATTGTTTAACCCTGGTTAAAGGTTCCTGTGAAGCTTAAGTTTCATATAACTTCACTTTCTAATTTTAATGTTTTTAATTTACAGTATTCTCCTGAGACATTTCTCTCTGAAAGAATGAAAACAGTATTGGTAACTTTAGCTCTCTGACTCACCCACCAGTGATGAGGGGGAAAACGTAGCCTTCTAACTCATTCACTTTCTGTGGTCTAGTGTTTAGCCACGGTGTCTTGGCTTGTGCCTACCGTATCTGGGACTTCCAGATGGTCTCTTATCCAAGTACAGGACAAGCCCAGGAATGTTTAGCCTCCGAGATCATTTGCATGAGATGCAATGCAGTTGGAATTGCCTTCACTCTAGCTCCACCTTCAGTGGAGTACAGACCATCTGAGTGTGTCTTTCCCTTGATATAAAATAAGTTAAGCTGAAATATTAAAATAGCTTGATTATTGCATTTATTGGAGAAGACTGGAGCAGGTAATACCTATTTCAGTGTTTTTAATGGAGCACTGGCATTTTAAATTAACCAATGATCCTCATGACTTTTAAACTATGCAAAAGCTAATTGCACAACTAATGAATACTGTAGGCAAGGGACAACACCAGTTTTACTAGTGTCCTGCTACTAGAAGTGAAAACAATCACCAGTGATGGTAATGCAGTGTCAGTCTTAAAACAACCATTCTCACCATACCAATAATTCTGTAAAATAAAATGTTCAGGAAAATAACAGCTAATGACCTGAAAGAAGGTTAAAAAATATACCATGTTATATATAGACCATGAAAAAAATATCTCTTGGAGAGTCCAGACTTATTTCACCTTGCTGGTATCAACTATATAAGTGCCAGTTAAAGGTCAGATGTGGAACAAATCCAATTCTACCTCAGGATTTGCCTTCACAAAGGAGTCTTCCTGTATTTATGGCTAAAGAGAACCAGGTTATATATACTTCTGACAGAGAAAAGGAAAACAATTTTTTTTTTCTTCCCTAGGGGTCATTAGAAAAAATGACCTTTAGAAGTGTTTAATTCTCATTTTTTCTTACTCATTTAGCGATAATTCAATCTTATTCATCTACAATACATATCTTGAACCAGCATGGAATCTTCTTGAGAGGTTTAGATGGAAACAAGAATTTTTTCTAAGATTTTTGGAGACAGAATCTTGTGCTTTTTCCCTCTTTTTCAAGAGAAGCTTGATGTTGCTCTTCAATGTAAGAAAGCTCCTAGCTTAATTCATCAATATGTACTCTAGTTATGTAGGTGATGAGAAGAGATTTGTCAGAAACATTTATGACTTCTTATTTAGAAGCACATCAGACATTGCATCAACCTCCCACACAGATATAAAAGTATGAAAATTTGGCATATAAAGTCAGAAAAAAAAGCAATATAATGTGTCATTTGTCCTACAGCTGGTTGTGGCATAGTTATAGTAAGGTGACAGACTTCAGTATGTCCAGAAATGTGAAAATAAAATTACAGCTCTGTAAGAACAAGAACTAAACATTAATCAACCTGAAAATATTCAAGAATATTTCTTCCTGACCTTGTCCTTAGTCTCAAAGCATAAAATCATAACATTAGAAAAAACCTGGACAGAGTTCTTGTCTGGAAATTAAAATACTGGAAAAAAAGCTCACATACTCCACCACAAAAACTCTTTGCCATGGGCAACGTTCACTCCTACCTAGCAAAGGGCAATACTGTTGACATCATTAACAAATGTTACAGCCTGTCCAGTGCTAAGGCTGGACAATGCTATGTTAAAGAAAGGAGCAGCTCTCCACATGTAAGAAGTGATGGGACTTTATCAGTTCTGTGAAAAATCAAAAGCAAATTAAAACCAACCCTTTATTACTCCTTTTCCTCTGCCTTCCCCCGTCTCATTTCCATCCCTAGGAAAGTGGAGCAAAAGTTCTGAAAGTAACAGTCGTGTGTGAAATAAGTTACTGTGGTGGTCTGGGACTGGCAAGGGGCTGAAGTAAGGCAGAAAATGGCTTCTTTTAGCTTAAGATGGACCAATTGATGAGTTGTTTAGGCTGCTGGCAACAGGAGAGTATAGGAATGGCTTTATTTAGTTCTGTCACTTGACTATACCCACTGTAGCTCATTAGGAAACAGTATCATTTATAATAATTTTCCATTTGTTGAAAACAAACAGAAAATGTGCCATTAAAAGCTCCCAGAATATCTGTTTCTTATTTAAAAAAGAAAAAAGAAAAAGTAACAGTCTCAAAAATGAGAACTTGTGTGTCAACAGATTCTGTCAGCAAGGAAAAACAGATTTGCCTCATAATAATCATTAGGTTCTTACAAAGGATGTGAAAACCGCCTCTGTGCTGAGAGGAAGAGAAGTGCAATATGTAAGTGCAATGTGGCCATTATAGATTCAAAACTATATATAGCGTCACATGTAGTGTATATAATTTCAGAGAGATTCCAGAAGGATTTTTTATATATAAAGAAAAAGGTATTTTTCTGGTGTACTAAGATTTGTATGAAAGAAAAACATTCTTTTTTTGGGGTTTTTTTTTTNAGCTTACTGGAATGAACAGCCCTAGAACCTGGAAAAACTTCTTAATGTGCCCAAGTGGTCAGAAGACCACAATGTAAATATGTGCTTTAGATGCGAAAGATGATATTTTAAAATTATTCCCTTATACTGGATTTGGTTACATTAAAACCTTTGCATTCTCACTGGTGAAAACAAATTCTGACCAAGCTTTATGCTTGATCTCCAAGCTCGATGTAGCTTAGAATGGCCAGGCACGTTCTATTGAATAACAGCAAATTAAAAGATTATTCAGATCTTACTTAAACAACTGCAAATTAAATCTCTTCATTGATTGTAAAAACATAGCTTAGTAGGTGAATACATCTATGTCAAAACCCATGGTACTGCACATTGAGCCTGACACCACAAAGATGAGCATTGGCACTGTGAGACTGGTCACAAGTGGCACTCCTCAAGGTCAATACTGTTTAACATATTCATGAATAACCTGCATGATAGAGCAGAATGTTCCCTCAGTAATTTTGCTGACAACAGCAAGATGGGGAAGCAATTTATACACCGGGATGTCAGCTACCAGTAGAGATTGACTGACAGAAACCTCATGAGGTTCAAAGACAATGGTATTCCACGTGAAGTAGAATAACCCTATGCATCAGTAAGGCTGACCGTTCGGGGAGCTGTAGTGTAGAAAAAGAACTGGGGGTCACGGTGGTCATCAAGCTGAACATAAGGAAGCAGTGTGCCCTGGCAGCAGTGAAAGCCAGCTCTATTAGTATAAGCATAGTCAACAGGTCTAGAAAATTGTTCCTTTCCCTCCGTTCAGTGCTTGTGAGAAAATCTAGAGTACTTTGTCCAGTGCAAGAAGGGCATTGGCATTATGACAAATCCAACAGAGAAGCTGAGCTTGGAGAGCCAGGCTCATCAGGGAACTGGAGCTCACAATGCATGCAGAGAGGCTGAGACTCCTAGACTTGTTATGCCTGGAGAAGAGATGGCTTGACAGATCAATTAGTTGTTTTTAACTAAAGGGAGAGTGTAGAGAAGACAACTGTTCACAGCAAAACAGAAAAATTCTGTGCCATCCCAGTGCAGGAGAAGCAGTACAGAGATCGTATCTGACACTTGGATTAACAAGGTACCATGCTGGAGTGTGTAGAAATGGATCAGTGGGCCCACACCTTCTCTTCTTCCCCCACCCTCTACCCTTTCTTGGGAAAGCAAGGAAAAGAAGTCCTCATGCTCCCAGCAAATCCTCACAATATAGCCTCATAACATATAAGTGAAAGTATAAGTGAAGCACCTCTTTCCATCTCATAAAAGTAGGATGTAAAAAGATAGTGTAGAGAATGGCTGTTGCAATTTCTTGCAGCTTTTAAATTCAGCAGCAAGCAGTTGAAAAAATGAAGACTTTGTTTATACAGAAATCTTATCAGAGGAGGATGTTTTTAAAGGTTTAAAAGTCTGAAGAACAAATTAAACCATTTGAGACACACGCACTAAAAGAGCTTTTCTGCTACAGAAGTTATTTTTCTTGTTACTACTTTCTCTTTAACCTCAAGGGATTTAGGCAGTTCTGAGCCTCCTTAAAGGCTTCCCTGGATCAGAAAGAATGTTTTCTTTCTTTCTCCTGGTCATTCACCTTGCTGTAGAAACAGCAACCAAACATTTGAGACTCTTTAAAACAAAGATTTTATTTATCTAAGCACTAAAAAGGCTCAAACACATAGAAATCAGTAGAGCAAGGAAGAGATTACCACTGGAAAGCTTTTGGGTGAAAGATGCTTTTCCATCCCTGTGGAAGATACCAAAGAAGCAGCATGAATAAGGCAGCCTAAAATACCACCCTGCACCAAGCTATTAGAGAGGCCTTAAATTTTTAAGCAGGCACTGGGAAGCAGTAAAGTGTCTCACACAGAACTATTGGAATTTCAAAGGAGGTAAACTGTTGCTGTAATGTTAGAAGCAATGCTCCACTATGTCTATTATTTAACTTCTCATTGCCATGGCATGCATGACCACAGTAACTAGGTGCCTATTTACAACGGTGAAACAGTCCATTCAAAGACTTACTTATAAAAGTAATCCTGATCAAGATTAGTGTGTTAAAAACAGCATCTTGTATCTTGTCATTAGGACCCTGTACTGTTGACCTACCTACTCTAAATCATAAGAGCAAGAGTTTAGGAATTACTTGTTATCTAGGCAGCTGCTACACCATGCAAGTTAGCATGAAGCTAGCACTTCAAAAGGCAATATAATACCATCTCTTCTCACAAAGCTGTTTTGCAACCCACTGTGGATAAGAAACCAGCTCAGAGACATCTGAATTGTGGTGGTTCACTGATCACTGTGGAAGTCAGGTTTTGAGAAGGAGTTTAGAAAGGATGTAAGAGGAAAACTGAACAACAAAAAGGAGGTCCTGTTGAATACACGGTGACATAGAAAAAGCAGCTAAGATGTGAATGACTGAGTTTGCATTGAGCAAAAGTCATAGGAGGAAACAAGAGATCACTCAGAGGCTGAGATCTGCAGGGATTGAACACAAAGAATAGTAAGAGTTGAAGGATAAGAAAGTGTCAGAGGGCGGTTCCAGAAGGGAAAGGGGTGTGGGCTTTGACAGTGGCAGAAGAGGAATATTTCATTATTTTATGAGGTGGAGGAGAGTGAAGAGAGACACAGAAGAAGGTTATACACTACAGAAATACACAGAGGAGTCATTTTTACTTCCGTAGATTTGTCATCTGAAAGTCTCCTGAATCACTTCAGCCATTTCAGTGAATTTACTCTTCCCAAATATCAGACAACTGGACACAAGTAAGAAAAGCACCTCAGTGACTTTGAGCCCCGTAGTGACAAAACTACAGCAGTGGGTGGGCCTTGCGGATGTCCTGAGAAGTAGCCATGTAGACATATAAGTTGTTTTCATTCATTTAAGGACATAAAATTTGCCAATGCATCTGCTGCTGCCAAAAAACATCCCATATTATGACCGTCAAGCAACACTTGAAGCACAAATTTTGGCCAGTCTATACACAAAAAATGTATTTCAGTCCAATCTAGAGAAATTGTGAACACTTCAAAGGATGAATTCTGAACCAAAGGTCAGAGTAAGAACAAAGCCCACTGTATTTGTGCTAAACAGCCAACCAGCTCTCATAATCCAACATACTATACTTAACAGGGCAAACAATGTAGCCTTTTATTTAAGCACATGCACTCAACCAGCAAGTTTATAGCACTCACCCGTAAAAACCAGCTTTTTTACTTCAGGTAAATAGATAAAGCTCTCTCAGTACTACTTTATCTCCTCTATGCTGTATATGGTGCAAACATTGGGCTAGTGGGCTGGGAGTACACCTGCTGGAAATGGGAACCATTCCATTGACGTCAAAGGTGCTAACCCCCAGCAGCACCAAGTGAGAACCTGGCCCAGAGTAGGTTTTGACATTTGCTAAATGTTACATTTTTAAAACTTCTCTCTCTTTTTTCCAAGCAAGAGTCTGTCTGCCCCAGTTGCTGCTCAGCTTACATGAACATGTGAAATAGTCTGAAATCCAGGGCTATGCTTAAAAAAAAAAAAAAGGAAAAGGAAATTGGTCTTTTTTTGCTGCCTCCTTAGAAGAAGGAGCATTTAATAAACAAAAACTAAAGATTCTACTGAGCCTTTCCTTGCCTTTAATTGTCTTACTCTGTTCAGATTCTTTTTAATTTCAATCACTTTTATAATTAACATTCTGCTAATGATTCAGACTCAGGCTGACAATGCCAACTGTGCAATGATTTATGGAACACTGTTTAAAAGGGCTTCTCAAGTTTATAAAAGCTTCTCAGAATGAAGAAAGCACAGAGATTACAAGGATCCCGTTTCTATTTTGCAGTGCCTTAAGGACTTGGATCTTAACTTTCCAAGATGCCCAAAACTCACAGCTACTGCTCAGACAGTCACCTGGACCGCACATGCATGTGTACCCGGTATTGATCTGTTCACGTGCAAAGTGACTCTGCACAGCCTCAGCAGCAAGATTGAAGTTTCTGCCATTCAGTGTAATTATTGCACACTTACAGACAACGTGCAGAGGGTCACTCAAACCCTCCACACGGCTGTTGTAGTATTCTAAGGAGCAATAACTGTCAATTGCCTTGAACTGCCAGAAAGTATTTCCTAAGTCATCTTTTTAAAGCTATTTTTCTTAAAGTGTTTTCCAAGGTGGGCCTCAAGATTTGAGGTCCTCCATGGACCTCAAGGTTTGAAATAAAACCAAGTTTTACAAAAAAATCTTTTAAAAACAAAGGCAATTTAATTTAGTGTACTTGTAAGCTAGAAAAAAACTAGGTTTAAAAGTGTGTTTGTTTAAAGGAAAGTCTGTCTATTCCCTTGGTTATGTATTATTATTGAAAGACATACCTGCTTTTGAGATGATAAAGAAGAAAAAGTATATCTTCGTATAAAATTGCTAACACATAGACTAGGAAATTCCAAAGACTAATTTTTCACAGCTCACCTTTGTAATGCCTACCCAAATACCACCGTAAAAAATACTGTTTACCTAATTAGAGCAAATACAATTTACTTTTTACCATGTGTATTCTGCTCAGGCAATACCTTCCTAATTAATTTTAACTATTGCATCAAATCAGTCACTGCAGTGCTTTGATAAGTTTGAAGCTTGTGGCTTTGCAATACCTGAACTTCTTATTCATTCTTCCTTTTCTATTTCATTTTCAGCATTTTCTGCATAGCCATTGAAAGAGGGGCAATGCATAGTTCACACTGCTTTTTCTTCTGGACACATTGGTACTCAAACCAACATACCTAAAGATTATCTATCCTCCTCAAAAACAAATCAATGCCCCTGTATTGGGTAACTAAGCTTCCAGTAACTTCCTTATCAGATATAAATCTCCTGCAAGAGTTTGCTTTGATTTTGTCTGTATTACTTTTGAAGTAAAAGAAGAACAAGAAGGAAGGACAGACTGGCTGAAGATGTACAATTTAGTCCCGAAGAATTTGGGGTTTATTAGTGTTGTCTGTTATTTCACTGCAAATCCCACTTTACAACAGAATAAAACGAAGCATTCTGGATTTCCCACAGATAAAAAAAAAAAAAAAAAAAAAAAAAAGAAGCAAGCTTAAATCAAGTGCTTATTTTTTCTTGTTTTAATAAAGTGGAGTAATTTTATTCTGATTTCAATCTCTCCTGGTATGTATATAAACATGAAAAAACAAAACTCTAAACTAAAAGTTATTTTAAAAAGAAGCTAAAGCATTTCATTCTACTACAACTGATCAATTCTTGCTTTCATAACTGATATTTCAACAAATGCCCTTGGAGGGTTTCAATTTAAATGAAATCTTATTGTCTGTTACAAATAGAAGTCATTAGAAGATGCTCAACCCTCTCTACTCTCAGTTCCAGCCTCTCCTGTGCCTTGTCTAGGATGTAGATATTCACCTGCCATTAGATAACTGCAGGATGCAAGAGTTCATGACAGAGCTACTTTAGACTGCCTTTACAGTAAAGGGAGAGAAACAAGCACTCCTAGGCTGAGAGGCCTTCTCAGGGCATCTGCCTTTGAATAGCATGATCTTAAAAGCGTGCATTTTCTGCAGCAAGCCACATGATGGGAATAATTCTGTCAAACCAGATATTAACATTAGAGACATGCAAACTGAGGTGCACAAATAAAAATAAAACAAATTTAAAAAACCCCAAAAACAAAAAAAAAACCAAAAACCAATTTAAAAAGGTTCCAGTCAGTGTCGGTCTCAAATTTTTAGAGTTTTAAATAGTAAAACTCCTACAAATTATTTCTTTTCTGCTTGAATCATTTAGCATTCTTGATATTTGAAATCTCCCTGAACTCTGTCAGACCAGACTGAAATATCTGCTTTCAGTGAAATATATGATTTCAGTGATCAGTTCTGATCATCTGGCCCTCTCACAGCTTCTTCATGCATCCTACTTCCAGTCTACAGTGATTGAAGAAACTGCTTTGAAGCCATACTGTCACAAAGATGTGACGCTGTCCCTACCAGCTCAGAGGACCGTGTGGCAGGAAGCAGTGATGGTAGCCAGTGCTAAGAAAGAGAAACCAAGCAGAGGGTGTGCAGAGAGGAGTCTGTCCCCTGACATCTTCCTCCCTCCCCAGCCTTAGACACTCCATAGGCTAAGGGCTTCCTCAGGCAGATGTTGACCAAAGAGTCAACTTCAATCACCAATGAATTTCTCAAATTCCTTTTTTTCCCCCACTTATTTTATATACTTTTAGCCTCCACAACAATATTTAACTATGACTTCTACAATCTCATGCATTTCTTTCTTTAAAAGCTCAAGGTTTTGTACTCTGGGACAGTAAATTGGCGTTCTTTGGAGGTGTGTGCCTGTTTTAATGGTTTGATTTTAACTCAGAGAGCACCTGTGTCCCCTGCAGGTAAACATAGTATGCCTAATCATGTGCAGGACAGAGGATTGTTTCAGCTTGAGGAAATTATTAGGGTAGTGATTTAAAGTTTAGGAATGATTTTATCTGCAGTTGTAAATCAGTACTACTCTATTTATGTTAGGGAACACTTTGACATACATGTTTATACGTTTTTCTTGTCACAGATTTTTTCAAAGTATGCCTCAATTTTGGCTTACCGTAGTTTGAAAACATTCTAAACACTTTTTCAACTTCTTTAGGATGACAAGTGCCTTTTCAGAGTGTTTGGGGAGATTCCTTGGGGAATTACAATGATAGATGATATAATGTAAACAACTTTATATATTGGACATAAAAATGCATCTTTACTTCAATGAACACTGGATTATGTACCATTGAGGGTGCTGTAGGGCACTGCACTGTGGAGCAAGACCAGTAGATTACAGGTGACTTGAAAGCCATAGTGTTATCAAATTTGCACACGTGAGCCACTGTGATATTATTTCATCCATAGCGGCCTAATCTCAGACACACGCTGGCATTGTGACAAAGAGCCTTTTGTCTCCAAGGCCCCATTCTGAATGTAACGTAAATTGGTAGCAAATAAAGTAGGTACTGAGCTGCCGGCACTCACTGGCTTGTATAAAATTAATTGTGTGTTGTCACATATTTTTAACGATGTGGTGTGAAAACATCATGCTGCCAAATCTTATTCTGTCAGCACTTGTGCCTGGTTGACCATGAAACCATTTCAAAATACTTTTTATGGTGTTTAAGGCCAGAAGAGACCAACAGAAGATCTACACTGACCTCCTCTGCATCACAGGTGATTGCTTTGCAGTTAGTTATCCTTGTATTGGGTTCAGTGACCCAGGAGCAGCATAAGCACTTTGGTCCCAAAAACCTCATTTGTCTCAGTGGCCAGTCCAGTGCAAATCATGACAGTTTCATACCAGTGATGAACAAAACTCAGAAAACTACCTCTGGGCCTAAACGCCTTCTGCTGGAAAGGAACCGGAGGGTGGGAACTATTTCCTCCAGCCGAACATATCACACTGTGCACAGGTGGGGAGAGGAGGTGCAGGAGGGAGAGACATTCTTCAAAAAACTTCTGGAGAACATTGACCAGAGGGAAAATTTTTTCCCGGTCCCAAACTCCACTTAGGTCTGCAGTCATTGGCAAGATTATTTTTAAGGTCATCCTCAGCATTATCTATGTTTATCATAAACTCCTGAACACAGTCCCCAGCGGTATTTTTCCTGGGCCCTTGAGGCTTCCCTCACAGTGTGGTCGCAGGATGGTTCTGGCAGCGTCTCGATTCCTGCACTCCTGGGGAGCCATCGGCACCACCGGTCAGACTGGCCACAGTACTTCAACAGGCTCCTCGTTCTGCCTTTCAGGCCATTTTGCATCGTTTCCTCTACCGTTGAGCAGAAAAGATCAGCATGACAGTGTATCATTTGTAGGTGCCCCAGCGCTGGTGATGGGTGCTGCACGGTGGCCTCTGTGAGGAAACCATAGGGATACAGGTTGTCGCCGAGAAGTCCCCATGGAAGTCCACAATGGAGCAGATATCCACACAGCAACCCATGGAGATGGCCAGAGCAGGTGGATGGGCCCTGAAGGCAGTTGCAGCCTGTGGAGACCCCACACAAGACAAGCTCCTGCAGGGAACTGCAGCCTCTGGAGAGAAGTCCGCAGAGGGGTAGGTTTTCTGGCAGGAATGGTGACCCTGTGAAGCACCCACACTGGAGCATGGGAAGTGTGAGGAGGAAAGAGCAGCAGGGAGGACCTGTTATGGGCTGACTGCAATACCCACTGCCCATGCCCCTACACCCTCATTTGGGAGTTGGGAATGGAAGAGTGAAATTGAGCCTGGGAAAAGGAAGGGAAAAGGGCTACAAGTTGTCTGTCAAAAAATGGCAACCCCAGACATTCAGATACTATCTGTGCCTAAGTGAAAGTTTAGAGATCTCAAATCTGGTTTTAAAGAATCCAATGTCCTTCCACCATCACCCTAGGAAGTTGTTTCAAGGTTTTTCTACCCTTATCAGTAGGAAATTGTACCTTATTCTTAGGGTAAGCTTATCAAAAGCCGGCTTTCAGACACCAGGTTAGGGAAGGTTTTGCAAACTAGACTGAAAGATGTAAGATATTTCCTACCTGCCAGTGACCGTTTTGCCTCTCAATATTCTTTTTGATTCAGCCAAAAAGAGCCACCTGAAACCTTAAGCTTCACAGAAGAAGGGTTTTTCTCTCCAAACTCTTGATTACTTTGTGGCCCTTTCCTGAACTCTGTAGTATTCCACATCCTTTGACAAGTCTGGTCATGAGGATGAGACTAGCAGGATCTTACTAATGCTATGTTTACAGTCAAGAATATGGTGCTTCAACAGGTATTTCTATTCTCTTCTTCATACATCCAGAAAATTGTACCAGTTGTGTCTGACACAGAATTGGATGGAGTCATTTTTCTAAAATATAAATCTTTGGTTCCCAGGGGAAAGGCTCCAAACTCTTCACTTTGCCTGTATACTTGCTTCTCGTGATATTTGTATTTGCCTGTACTTATTCATAGCGTATGGAGTAATTCACTCAACGTGTTAGAGAGGAATGTCTTGCATCTCAGCTTGTAACAACGTGGGGAGAAAATTAGAAGTGTAAGGGGACATTTTTTCTTAATTTCTTTTGCTGAGCTGCATGAACATATGCTACTATCCCAGAATGAGTCATAACTTTAAAAGAATAATTCTACAGCACTTAGTGTAACGTTATTCACAAAAATTAAGTGGGTGTGTGATTCCTGTGTAAAATATTGGAGAAAATTGTATTATACAGAAATGCCTATTTGCCTCAATTTGCACAACAACTTTTCCCTACTAAGCTGATCCTAGCAAGATAGAGAAGCAAGGGAAGGCACCTTTTAAAGAGAAATGAGGGAAGCAGGGCTCCCACCTTGCTCTCGGGGTGCACCAAGCACAGGGTGCTGAAGCCGGTGTTGAGTGGCACTTAGCCCCACGTGCTACCACTGCATCTGCAGGTGATGCATGACTCACTCTCACAGGACCAGCAAGTGACTGCCAGAATTAGCATCCTGCTTGCAGTTTTGAAAAGAGCTGGGTCCTCTTGACAGTGATGGTTTATATCACTATATATTCACATCCTGGGATCCCTTACAAAGTAATATTTTTATTTGCCTCAGTAAATCACCCATCGACAATATATATTTCTTTCAAGTGCAAAAAAAGCACTTCTTAGCAGAGCGTGTGCTTCCTCTCAAACGTCTGATGAGTCTATAGGTTGGTTTCCTGCACACAAATGAACATAGCTGAAACTTGTACAAATGAGGGATATTTCAGGCTGAGGCTCAAGAACTACAGCTACTAAAAGAGGTGGATTTGCCTTATTTTCGTTTTTACTCCTGTTGGTTTACAGAACTTAAAACTCATGTTAAGAGAAATAGCCAAATCCTAATTCCATCAAAAAAAGCCAAGCTTGTATTAACAGGAAACACTGACCTTCATCTCAGCTGATTTTGATTTTTAGAATATTATTTACTATAGTACAGCAGAGAGCACTCTGGCTTTACAAGCAGGTACTTTATGGATTTACTCAGGTGGTAAATACCATGGCATGATTTTATCAGGATGATAAAAGAAATATGTTTACCTTACTCTGATGTAATTTTAGGTTTACTTTAAAGCACTGTAAAAGCTAATTGAACAAACACAACTATTTGTGCTTCACTTCTGTTTCACTCAGAAACTGATCTTAATATAAATTATGGGGAAGTACTTTCTAGACAATTGCACAATGTGAGCTGTGGAGACTTGTCTTAGGTTGATATGATCTCCTGATCCTAGTATTTCTGTATAAAATCACCAGTGTAAGTGTTAACCTAAACTATTGAGCACCAAGAACTTCCAAAAATAGCCCAAACTACATTCAGATAGAAACTGATGTCTCTGCAGGCATTTAGGAACATGGCAGCTTAGCTGCATGATGCACTCCATGCTAATTCAAAATCCTCCTGGGTTTTCATGTATAAACTAAATATTCTGGACAGTTATTACTGAGTCTGACTATTTTTGCAGGGTTTAAAGCCTTGAAAGAGAAACAAGTAGACTCTAAAGAAACACAGAATATTCCTCATATTTAAAGTCTTTTTAGACTTTCCAGTCAGGAGAGTTCATGGTCCAGCTATATCCTGACTTGTGGGTTACCAAAAATATATCATCAGTTGTCAAGGGGGAAAAAAAAAAAAAAAAGAAAAAAAGAGAGAGAAAGAGAGAAAGAAGGAAAAGAGAAGACATGTCAAAGTTATTTTCTCTGTATCACAGGTAATTAATAAGCAAGATAGATCCTCTCTACATTCTGAAGTCAAATGTTTGCTATCTAGCGCTTTACTAACTTACATGTTTTTAATTAATCACATGTTTGGATTGGAAGAACCTTACCCCAAATGTCAACTTTTCCCTTTTGCATTAGCAGATTTTTAATGCTCTAGTGATATTGCCAAGAAAGTTTGACAAAAATGATTATAAGGTAACCTGAAATGGCCCAGTTCATTAGCCCTGCTGGATATGAAGTATTCTTTTCCACAGGCAACCTCTAACAACATAGACACAGTGTGTACGGAAAGACCTGGAAATATCAATACACTAAACAGATCTCAGCATTTCTAATAAAATATCATATTTGTTCCACTGGCAGAGACTATAGTTTCTGATCCAAATTACCTTACTGGCATTCAATCAAAAGAGTTTCCCAAAGTCTGGTGTAAAATAGAATAAGTGACCTAGTGCTATGTAGAAATAATATTATTTATTCTCCTTCCTTAAATTCTTTGCAAATACTTGGTAATCTATGAAAGGGAAAGAAAGCTGGCAACACTTTCAAGTGTTTCAGGCCACCTTTGTAATATGGTCATGTCTCCACAAACAAGTTAAAAAATGAAACAATTTACTTTAGCATCCATAAACTTAACTAAGCTTTTATCTGTTCTCAGCAATGCAGCAAACAAAAGCTATTTTTTATAAAGCTGTGTGCCCTAGCCATGACAAGATGATTCAAGGCCATGGCTCATAAGTGAAAACCGTGTTTACCAAGGCCATTCTCTACTATGCCTATCTAATAAAACTGAGGAGATGAAAAATACACTCAACCTTTCCTGAGAAATAATCAAAAATGGGAGTTTTGTGCAACTGTTTTCCCCAAGAGAGATTTTTCCTTCTACTCACTGAAACGAAAAAAAGAAGGAAAAAAAAATTAAAAGAAGAAAGATGTGAGAAGTATTTAAATTCTTCCACAACAAATCAGGAACTGGGAAATTTTGTGTGAGATGATTATCTCATGGAAATCAGCTTGGCTCAGATCTTACAGTGGCCCTGTGCTGATTTTCACCAAGTATAGGTTTGACCCATAAATATATTCAACACATTTTAGGCTTGAGTCAAACGTAGTCTTGACAGTGGTATATTTTATTGCAAATGAATCTACTATTAATTACCCCACGTGGGGACTCAGCAACACATTTATTTAGCCTAGTTGGTTTAAGGATGTTGATTATAACACACATAGCCTTAAATTGCCAGTGTTGGCTTTCTCCAGGGGGGAATCCTCTTCCAGTGTCAGATTTCCCAGCAAGTGGTCAGCAGGGTGCTTGAGATCAATCTTCTTCTGCACAAAGAAAGAGGTTGTGTCTGGCAGACTGTTCTCTGTCAGCGCTCCAAGACTTGGAGCTTACTCCTTCCCTCAGTCCAAAATAGCCTGAATTTGGGTACCTTCCAGGGCTGCTACAAAAAATATCTGTTTGGTGGGAGGGGCTGGAAGAGCCTTAAGATATATTTGCTACAAGAGAGAAGGGGCAGAAATGAGCTTTTGTGAATAGCTGACTAACTGATCTTTTGCTGGACTGGTCCTCTTGTTGCTAAGTTTGCATCACATTCTTAATGCTGTTTTCAGGTTTTTAAATCTTTGAAAGAAGACTTTTCAGTTATTCTTAAAATTGCAAGTGTGGTAATTAACTGTGGAAACTTGTGGATATGAAATAAGAAAGTCCATACTAACCACAATTTCTATGACTTTTAATCATGAAAAAAAGTGCTTGAAGACCTTTTAAATTATTTTTAAATTATTATTATGGAAACATTGTCAAACACAAATAACTAAAAAACCTACTGGAATCTGCATTGAATGGTATTGATTCGTTTGCCTTGACTTTATTGTCACTGGAGCTGTCTGGACACTTATGGCACCCTACTGCATGAAGATGTGTGAAGGTTAATTTTCTTTACATTACTATTTAATATAATAGTGGTCTTAATAAATATAGAGTGGTTTTCAATACATAATTTCTAAATCTGAATATAGAAGACACTCTGAAAGCATTTCTTTCACAAGAGCTAAAAAAACAGTGAAAAAAGCCAGCTGATCCAAATTCTGTATTTTGGAATTGGGGTTCTAAGCTTGTCATCAATATAAAGTTGTTTTATAGTATCTCTACAGAGCATCTCTGCAGACTTCTACATAACAAACATTATACTCAATACAATTGTCAATCAGATTCAGGGCACTCTGGTTCTTAAAGGAGTAAGTTCATTTGAGTTATTTTATAAATCTGATGGAAAAAATTTCTTTGCTGTTTTTGTCTGCTCTGTTGCACAAATGTAGGTGTTGAGTGCCATATGAAAATTATGTCATAAAGAATCCTACTGAGCTTCCAGATGCTTCTCCAGAAAAGGATTTCCTTTTGGTCGCATTTCTAAGCCTTGCGAGATGCCTCAAATACCATCAGACACCTAAAATAGCACTAGATGTGGAAGCAGAGGTACCTGAATTCCTGCCTCTGACAACTGGTCAGCTGCTAGTCTCTTGAGAGTCCACTGACAGAACAGAGTTATTGAATTATGGGAGCTTAGGCACTTCAGTTGCAAACAGCTATGCTTAGGCACCTTAACCTGGAGCTGAATCTTACATTTGAGATAATGATCAAGAAATTATTTGGGGAATTTGTTAAAGAAATCCCAAACTGAATAGACACCAGTGGGTTTTTTTTCAAACCTTTCCTATGCCATGCCACTATAAGTTGACTGGAACAAAACCAAACCAAACTAAAGCAAATCAAAACAAAAAATAAAATAAAAACCCCAAACAACTATTAATAGCAAAAAAGTACTGGATATATCTCATCAAGAAGTGTATGGGATTCAAGGTACATGTTTACTTTTATTTAATGTTGAATTTCTTTTTCATTCCAGAAACATGGATTTTAATCTCCAAAAATGTCTGGGTCTTGTTATCATTTTTATGATTTTGTCATCAGAAGTGGAATTTGACTACACCATGCTGCCAAGATTGTCAAATGTGCCTAGAGATTTCAAGACTGTATTTTCACGTGCCCACTACAGACACAAGCTGTGTCTGGAACAGGACTTCTGTTTCTTTATGCTGCTGTTCATACCCTTCTCCACTGTAGTAAAATCAAAACAGTCAGCAATGTCCTTCATGCACTAGTGCATGTCCAAGCCAGTGCACAACTGTCAGCAAATACTGACATCAATAGGACCAGAGGGTTAAAAATTCTACCCTCTGTGGAAAATGGATTGGGATTGACTATTGTCATCTTCAGTTGCACCAAACACTTATTTAAAAAGTGTTATATAAGAGTAGTGGTTAGACAATAGTAAATTTCTTATATTCCTTCTTAATTGAAGACTCTCACATAAGCTAACCTTTGTGAAATGGCTGAATCCTGTTCACAGACACGTCCAGGCAAAGAAATTTGCAAATAAATTACCAAGGATGGTCACAGACGAGAGTATTAAACAACATTTGAGTTAGATCATGTGCGGGTAAGTATACTCTTCATTCTCCTCTCTCCGGGTAAGTATACTCTTCATTCTCCTCTCCGCACTTTTCTTAAGTTAGCCTGGTTGGAAAAATTACATCAGATCTACAGTGAGCATGCTGCAAACTAGACTGTTTTCCAAAGGATCTTTTCAGCAGCTTTTTTAGAAAGTCTGGTGAACTTTATTGGAGCAAAAAATCACAACTGTTGAGAGAAGAAAGGTATCATGGTCACTGTCAGAACATGTGTTATTACTTTTCTGTTTACAAGGGGAATGATATTTGCATTGAATTTCTGAAGAGCGGTGTCCTCCTCTCTGAAAGTTAACAGATGCACATACATTCTCAGTCAAGACTCTCATGTTTTCAAGCTCTAGGAGGCACAGCATGGGCTTGTGTTGCCATGTGCTGTGACATTGGTTTGACAGCTTTAAGAGTTTCTGCTGTAATTAGTAGGAAATCATTGGACAAATCATGGCACAAGAGAGTAAAAATGGAGCTTGCGTTTAGCTCCAATGCCTTACTGTGTACTTCCAAATAGAAAATACACTAAAAGATGTAGTCATTTTGAAAAAATTAATATTAAAATTGTTAAATATGCTTCGGAATGTATTCAGCACAAATGAGAGTTAAGCTGGAATAAGAGTCAATCAGCCAACATACTAATGCTGGGGAGAAACTGTGGTCTACTAAGCCTCCTTGGACCTGGGAGAAATCTTGATATCTATTATTAATTCTGACACTGGTATTGTAGATGACTCAGCTGTACCCAGGATCACATTTTCATACTTCACTACTAATCTTGCGTGTCTTACATTTGTGCACATTTTTGTCTGTTTGGTTTAGCTTTCCATAGTACTATCTCTCTACACTCCCTACTGAAGTTAGTGAATGCTGAGCATCTATAAAAATGATTTCCAAAGTATTTATATTTGGAAGAGGAAAAAGCAACAAAATTGTTCAATTATAAAATATCCATCTTCAATGTTCTTCTTTGATTCAATTTAAAAATGAGGGAGATAGGTAGGAGTTACAATGAGGGATCTGTAAGAATTTGGGCAGCATATAGCAGCTATGAAGCACGCATTAGCGTGGAGGAATCCTAGTACCGCAGTGCTGTGAGCAGTCAATAGATAACAGTTAATGTAAACTACTTATGAAGAGAAAAAGAGACCACGGTAACATTAAATGTCAGGTTTTACTGAGGTGTAATTCTGCAGTGAAAGATGGATCCATTGGAGATTAGAGGAATGAATAGCTTTAATCAGGGTAGAGCAAATGTATATTACACCATAGTTTTTAAATGTGACCAGTAATAAAATCATTCAAACAAACTGCTAAAGGAAAAGATGTACTTGCTGTCCCTTGGGCTGGATTTCCTCTGCTCTAAATTAAGGACCCAAGGTGCTCTTCCAAACTGCATTATTCAGTTGCCCTGAATCAACCAGCTAATTCTTTCCTGATGTCAACGGATGGCACTCTAGAGGCATAGGACTTACCCCAAACAGTATATATTCTTTGTACGCACCTGGGCACAAGGCAGGTTGGTTTTGTTGTGGCTGTGCCTGGGACATGCGTACACACTGTGTGGTGCATGGTGTCTCTGCTCCATGATGCTATTTGTGCACAGACAGTCTTCACCGTCGCTGTCCTGCCCCGCCGTGACAAACATGTTTTGGAGGCACAGAGATTTTTTTCCCCACTACAGACCCAGCATCTAATGCCAGGAAAGGAAACCTGAGGGGCATTCAGACTGATCTCTTCATAGACACACAAAAAATTCATTCCCAGGTTTTAAGTACAGTTTCTTTCTACCTCTTTACTGCTTCCCAAACGAATTGCAACCTCTGTCTCCTAGCCAGTCATCTCTGGCCTCTTGCCATCTCTTTAACAGACTGCTGCAGCCAGGACTGCCTGTATTTTGGAATACACAAGTCTCTCACTTCTTCCACATCACTGGCTCCAATGCATGGCCTCTGTTAAAACAAAGATTTGAAATATCATAGGTTCCTGAGTGAATTAAGCAGGGCAAAAGAAAAAGCAGACTAGTTGTACTATTCAAGTACACAACCGAGGAAAAAGGTCTCTTCCAAACTCAAGTTGTGGTCTCCAGCCCACGGTCACACAACAGGAGGGTGCCAGGAAAGCACTCTTTTAATCAACCAAGGACTCACCCCAAAGTGTGGACTATTTGCACTTTCCACAGATACGGAGTTAGCAGGAGTAAAGTCCACCACAGTGACCAAGCTGAGAAGCAAGAGGTGAAATTGTAACTTAGACAGAAAAGGTGTTGGGTGAGAGGGGCTGATCCTGCATGATATTTAACTTCAAAACATTATGTAAGTACAAAACCCCAATCTCCTCAGATGCTAAAAAATTCAGAAGTCTTTAGGAGCCTGAATCAAGTTTTGCTCACTTCTGTACAAATGTAATTTTTAATTCACGTTACAGTTCTATAAACAACATCATTTTGAGTGGTTGTTAATCTTTAGGGATGGATGTTGAAGCAGGTACTCCATGAGTGAAAGGCATATTTTTCCCTTATAGAAATTGCAACAGAAATACTGAACACCTCTGCAGCTGGATCAGGACACAATGAGCATTGTGTTTAAGTTACAAACAGAGAGGATATCACTTTTGAATAATATTTACATAAAATCCCTTTACTTCTTCAACTAGAAGCCGGGCAAATAATACTAGAGATTTTCTACTGACATTTTTTAAGACTGATTTAATTAGCTTTAGTTATGTTCATGCTCCTTTTGGATTTACTTTCTGTGAATATGCTAGCAACTGCATTTCATGTTCATGGAAAGTGCATTTCAAAGTTACATGCATAAGTAATTTCAAAACTCAAATTTAAATGCGAGGTAAGAAGGCACTGAGATTGGAAGTCTGTGCATACTCGTCTAATCAGGAAACAGGACAAGTACCATATGTCTTATCAGCACTGTCATGTAATCTAAGTGGTATCACTTCAATTTGTAAAGTTGTGGTCCATCACTAGAGTAACATTCAGGGATTGTTATGGAATAGATTTGAATTAGAGATAATTTAGAGAGAAATGGATCTGTTCACAGATGTTCTCTGAACATAAAACAAAGATAAATTCTTTAGAAACAGTTAATCTTAGGAATTATTCATTCAGCTCTCTTTCTGAGTATGGAATATGGTCTATTAAAGCCCAGCTATACTTCCCTGTGCAATATAAATAGCTAGGAACATGGAGATAAATGTCAGCCAGAAGGAATCCTTCTTGCATTTAACTAAAATAGAAGCTTGATATGAACACTTGTTTAAAATAATTATTTTTTAATAATAAGACAAAACCTTAAATCTAGACTGACATCTTAAATTTAGGCAGGGGATTTCTGCAAATCCAAAAGTTAGTTCAGTGCCGTAGTCATTTCTATGTGGCATCAGACCAGGTCTTGTTTCTACTATTTTTGAAATCACAGACAAAACCACAGGCAACTGGATCTCTCCTAGGAAAAAATTGGATAAGAAGCAAAAAGAGTTTAATATTCTTCCATCCTTTAGTCCCAAAAAGAACATTATTTTGATTTCTGTTCTCCTCATTTCACTGTGCAATGGCTGCAGTACTTAGAAAGAAAAAAAGGAAATATATGTTTTTACTACTCAAATATAGTATTACCCAAAATACTCAACATATTTTAACTATATTGGAACTATTAAAAAAAAAAAAGGCAAGTAAAGCAGCATACCTCTTCTCTGTTTTCAAGATGAAAAAATGACTGATTCAAAGAAGGTGAGATTTGGGAGAATTTCTCATTAAACCAATGAAGAAGCAAATTCTGAGACTGTTGGAGTTGAAATGTAGCTAACAGGGACTTGTCATTATCTCCCAAAATCATAGCATCATAGAATGGTTTGGGTTGGAAGGTACCCTAAAGATCATCTAGTTCCAACTCCCCTGCCTTGGGCAGGGACATCTTCCACTATAGCAGGTTGCCCAAAGCCTCATCCTACCTGGCCTTGAACACTTCCAGGGATGGGGCCTCCAGAACTTCTCTTGGCAACATGTTCCAGTATCTTACCACTCTACATTAACGAATTTCTTCCTAATATCTAATCTAAATCTGCCCTCTTTCAGTTTAAAACCAGTACCCCTCGTCCTATCACTACACTCACTGATAAAGAGTCCCTGCCCAACTTTGTTGTAGACCACCTTCAGGTACTGGAAGGCCTCTATAAGGTCTCCCTGGAGCCTTCTCTCCTCCAGGTTAATCAGCCCCAAAATATTTTTCATTGTATTATCTTGCCACATCCCAAATGCTGTTTTTAATCCAAAATGTCCTAACACTCTTTTTGCAAGTAATTATGGTCATTGTAGTTTTCCATTCTGCTAAATGAATAAAATACCTTCTATGAGTCTGAATGACAGAGTAAACTGGATTCAGTCTGGAAATGAGAGAGCAGGGGAGATGAGGGTGAGGGGGATAGAAGTCTGTAAAATTACGGTGGCCTGGGCAGAGTGTATAGGGCTTGACTGCTCATTCTTTCTCCCAATACAAAAAGGTACAGGATAGCAAAGAAAAGAAGTGAGATTCAAAGAAAAAAAATTGTCTGGCACCAGATACCTGGCCATCAGAACTCGTTGCCAAAGGATGCTGTGGGTGCAAAGTTTATGGACAGCTGAGGACAGACTGGACAAACAGATGGAAAAGACATTCTCTGATGGTCACTGAATCCCCCAAAAATCACATATAACTCAGGAAATTCCCTGAACCAAAAATAGTTGAAGCCTAGGAGAGGTCTATTCTGTACTTTTCTTACCCTCCCCTTGCACAACTGGATTCTGCTGCTGGAGATAGATACCGGGCTGCTTGTACAGTTACTGACTCAGTATGGGCCTGCTTGTTTTCTCATACAGATCTGTGAATAACAGAATGTCTGTTAATAATAATTGGTTTCAGTAATTCTCTTCACAGATTTTTTTTTTTTTTTAAATTAATTAACACAGTTCTTCCAAAATCTAGATTTCAAGGTATTCCTTTGGGTGTGAAATTATATTTACAATGTGTCATGATCTGCAGAACTATGCTCCAGAAATGTAAGATTTAATGTTGCTGATTTTTTTTTAAATGAATGAATGTATGAATGTATAAATTAGTTGACATTAACTACTTCTTTAAATCTAACCAGTAAACACAGCAAATTTTACCAGATTAAACACAATAATTTTGTGTTTTAAACAGGTTCTGAAGCTCAGATTTTCAAAGGATTAATTTCCATTGATTCTTGGAAACAAGTTCTACAGAAATTTTAATCCCTACCACTTAGTGCAAATCATAAATAAACTACTGGATGTTTGAAACTGAAAAACTGACCTCCAAATAATTTCCAATATCCATAATACCTGGACTATTACCTTCAATGAAGATCACCAAATGCAGATGGATAAAAATAATACTTTACATTTTCTGAAGTTCAAATATGAGGAAGGTCTTGCCCAAATATCAGTACCTAACTTTCCATCAATTTTCTGTGTTGGACCACACGACCCAATCACATATGAATGCCTGTAGGGCATCTGAATGAGGAATGGTCCTTTCAGCCTCTCTCAAGCTGCTACTGTCCACGCTGACTCATTAACTTTAAAAGCTGCTGACATCTGTCTGCCTGATGTTTCCATTGCTGGTCCTAAAGCAATTGAAATAAAGTTGCTTTGTTTTGCTTTCTGACTATTAAAGTCTCACTGAGACTATGTACCTGATTAACCTGTCAAAAAATGTCAAGCTGACATGATTATAAATAGCCTCAGACAAATGATGTAAACATTGAAGTCTATTTAGCTCCATCCCCAAAATAACACATTTCCCCTGAGTAAATCAGAGCTAAATTTTCAAGTGCTCAGATGCCTTCTTACCAAATCATGCCTTCTTTTTCTTGCCTTCCAAGTGCACAGAATGCTCATACATATATATCTGCCACAAGTCCTGCACTTTTCTTTTTTCTTTTCTTTTCTTTTCTTTTCTTTTCTTTTCTTTTCTTTTCTTTTCTTTTCTTTTCTTTTCCTGCACTCCAAGTTTGTGTTCTAGTTTCGGTAGCCTAGAATGGATGTCATAGACTCTTGGCAAGACCTGATCATTTCTCTGCTGTTCAGGTGATTCTTACACCTTTGAATGAGTGCATACAATACCAATCCCACCTTTCCAATTATACATGATGTGCTTATTTTCAGATTTACATGTAGATCTGCATGACCCAGATTGGTTCTGGGAGTTATAACTGTGGTAACTGTGCTATAGTCACTGAGCTTGTATCATTACTACACACTTCATGTATCTCCAAATAATAAATTAAGGCATATATTATTCACCGGATACACTCCTTTCTTGATATTTGTATTTGTAACCTATTGTATTTGACAATTGCAACAAAGTGTTAGGTTCTAAAAAAGTGCCCAAAAGCAGGATTTGGACAGTATTTAGTGAGCTGAATCCCAAACCGCTCTCCTATAAACCTCTACTCAGGCAGTAATTCTACTAACTATCCCAGTCCTTTAGACACATAAACTTGATAGCTGTCCTTCTCTTTGACAGTGAGTACTTAGCTCATACCCATGCTCTGATCTGCCTAAGAGTGAGCAGCTTAGCACTTACCTCCTTAGCTAGTCAGTACTCAAAGACAAGGCATCCTTTTGCATAAGTGGGCCTCATCTGTTGGAGTCAGACGCCTATAATCCAGTGAGGACCTTTTCTTTGTCTTCTGGAGGCGGAAGTTGGAGGATGTGAAGCACCTTTTATATTTTAGCTTAATAATTAGAGTACTCATACAGGAAAATACCTTCCTTTGCTTAATGGGATCCAGATACCTATTTTCTCATGCCTTAAACCATGAATTGGTAGGCAGAGCACTACTAGGATTGTTCCTGTGAAAACTGATGCGCTTGAGGAAAATGCATCATTTCATGAGAAAAAAGACTGAGTTCATCCACACGTTACTAGCAGTGACGCTGTTGTCTAAGGTTTGATGTGTCTGAAATACCTCTGCTCTCCAAGGGTGCTAAGTTCAGTGCCTGTGGGAGAATGTACTGGATACATGAATCTTAAGATGGTCAGTGTCGCTTTTCTTGATGAGTCTCCCAAAGCCTTCCCCATGTCTTCCTTCCTGTTTCCAGCCCCTCTTACCTCAGGAATCAGGTTCTTGCAGGGAGGAGAGAGACCTGTTCTGCCTGGGATGGCGGGCGGTAGCTGTCCACCCCTTCAGCAGACCCCAGCCCTTCATCCCAAGCAGGTCCTAGCACCTCCCTGCAGCACTCAGCAAGACACTTGATCCAAATTTCACCATATCATCAATACCTGGGCTTACCATCGGCTTGTTTCAGAAAGCTCCGAGCCCAAGGTGGTGGGGCATTAGATGTCTCCAACACTCTAGAGCTGAGCTTTCTAACTGGGTTATACATTGTGCAGGAGAAGCAAGGGACTTCAGAGCTAGTGCAGTAACCAGCAGGACATGGACCATATAGAAGAGATCATTCTTTGTAGGTGTCTGGAGCAGATCCAGGAGCTGGATATGAACTCAGACTGGAGCAGTCAGGGAAATATGCCTGGGACCTGCTGAGCTGAACAGAGTCATTTGAATTCACTGTGCAAAATACTTCAGTGAAGAGCTGACACTGAATTCAGCTGAATCTGAGAGCAAAGGGCCTTAGTTTGTTTTTAACCTTTTGTTGTATGTTTACTGGAGTTTTTGCACAGAAAAAAATAGTGCTAAATTTATGGGATTAACTTTAGATTTATATCATATTTTGTTTCTGGCCCTAGGAGACTTGTAACTGGCTTTTAACCTTGTTGAGTAGTTTACCCCATTAACTAAAGACAGACAGCCAAAACTTCAGGTCTGATACTAAGATTGGTGATACATTTTAGTCTCAGTCTCATCTCAAATGAGTAACAACTCAGAGGACAGAAACCACCATAATGCAACCAGAGCCATCAGAAAAAGCTTCAGCTGAGAAGCTAGTTACAGTCATAAACCCTATTGCCCAGGAATGGCCTTTCTCAGACCTGCTGCACCATGGCTGTTAAGCAGCTTATCCATATAGTATATTGTGAGCAGGTGGAAGCTAAAAAGGCAAGCTACACTGTCTCTGCACCATGGGCTTATATCATTAGAGTGGGGGATGGCTTGTATCACACCAACTGACCATTGTGATTGTCACCATTAAGGTGATTGTTCTGTAATACGTAGCTATAAATACATATTTCACTAAGAAATACTATTCACAGAGGCATCTTCTCTCAAACAGCCCAAAGGCAGAAACCTTTCCTTTGGCAAGCTCTTCCAATGGCCAGCTGCTCTTCATCTTTAACTTGAAGTGACAAAACGTAATTGCTCGTATGACCACATCGTCTTAATAATGGCAGAATCTAGCAGAAAGTACTGTGGTATGCTCTCAATAAATTATGAAGAGATATAAAATTAGAGGCCCATATTCCACTTCTGACCTTCCCTAGTGAAAACTCATTAAAGGAATTACCTTGATTGAATTATAAATGATGTGCAAAAGTCAAAAAAAAAATCTATCTTTCAGCTGAATGTCACAGATGGTGTTTGCTATCTTATTGACAGATGTTATTTCCTCATTTTCTACAGAAAGAATAACTGGAGGATATTTAGACCAGAGCCTCCAGAGCCTGCTCTAAAACAAGTCAAATGTACTTAAGATGATATACCTTCTGAGAAGAATATAATCTATTATTTAGGCATTTCAGTTTCTTATGCTGAATTATCTTTGATATTCCTGCACAAACAATTAATTACTAATCATTGTATAAATAGTGAAAGAGTAATTTATGGAATATATCAATATAATACCTGTATTTCCCCCTCTCTTGAGGAGCCTAAGTACACGGGCTATGTTAAAATACCTTCAAGCCCACACCTTTGGAAGGGCAACATATTGTATGAACTGAGAAAACAAACCAGTCATTTCAATCACCGAACAAAGAAGCAGTAGGCCTAAGTATCTGGGCTGTGGAGGGAATTGAAGGAAAATTGTACTGTGTTACATCACAAATTGTAGTGATCGGGAGTGGAAAGGTGCCTACAAGGGCTTCTCCCTTTGTGGGCCACCTTGCTTGTGTCTGCACTGGTGGGGCTGGGATGTGCAACTCATGCTGCACGTGCTGCACAAATGACTCTTATAGAAGGGTATGTCAATCTAGGAAAGGAAAGACAGAAGCTTTGTTCCTCCCAAAAATATCTTCTGCATGTACCAGGAAAATACCAGCTTAGGCTGTGTGAGGAGCTAAATCTCACAGAGGGAAAGCATAGTATTATTTCTGCTTACCCTAACTGATCACCATGTTTGACATACTGAGTCCGATCCCCCGTTTGCACAAATCAGAGAAAGTCAGTGAAGATATATTGACCCACACAAGCTTATTTCTTGACCCAGTGTATTTCAAACTGTATAACTATGATCGGAAATAGAGCACAATCTATGACAGATTTCTAAAAGAAAAAGGAGGCAAGGCAATACAGTGAATCAGAGTAAACTGAAATATGCGTAACCACATAACAACAGGAGCCAAAAGTAACACTTCATTATTGCACTTGGGGTTACAGTTACGGTTTACTCTTTTTCCTTTTTCTTTTCTAATTTTGCAATGATATGACAATAAGATCCTGTGGGACAGTCAGGCTTGCAAAGAACACGGGCCTTTCCACATGTCCCAGGCAAGAACACTACATATTTTGCTACAAAACCCTCATCTGCAAAATTTAATCTCAGGGAGGTAGAGCGAAGACTTCTGGTTTTTTTCACTTTGTGTCTCTTTCTGTCAATACAAACCCAGAACTATAAAAACTCCTAATGCTTTGAAGTACTTACAGCTGTATGTAATTAGTCAGTCAATTCTGTTTTAATATAGTCTTTCTCCTGAGTTCCAACTTCTTGATATTCAAGTTATAGTGACATTCAGTTGAGAAATATGAGTTTCACTGAGAAAGCTGGTTAAAATACACATGTGAAATTATTTGAGTACCAAAATATGAATCAGGCCAGGAGGAGCTAACTGAATAGTAGTAGGGGAATTATTTACCAAACGGAAAGCAAATGTTGTCAGTTTTCCTCCAGCCATAGTCTGCTTGTGACTTTTTAATATGTTTGACTCAAAAAAGTAATCATTAAGCTGTTAAAAATGTAGTTCAACTAAAATGTGCTGGGTTCACAGAATAAACCTGTGGATATTCAGTAAAATATTCAATTAGCCTGAGGTAACTTTTATCTGTTATACTGAGCCTGTATAAAAACTCACACTGCAAGGAATTGAATAATTTCCTGTTGTGAGGATCCGAATTCATGAACAATAAATGGAATAGGGCACACTATACTAAGCAAGAAATTGTGTCAGGTCAAAGCCCTGCAGGTAACACTATGAAAGGTGAAGATAAAGAAGGAATGATCTAATAAAAGAAACTTTAGAGCAGAGCAATAAAATGGATGGTATCAAGCTGAGATACCTGATGGTATTTATTCAAGAACTCAGGAAAAGACTTCATATATAGAACTGTTGGACTTCTAACAACAGCATGTAACCTATAGCTTAAGTCACCAGAAGGATCAAAGCAGCAACAGTGACAACAATTCTTAAAAAAACCTTCAAGTGTGATCCTGGAAACTACAAGCCAGTCTGACAGCTAAGCTAGCTAAGCTGGTGTAAAAAAAACAACCAAACAAAAAAACCCCACCAACACCAAAAAACCCCAAACCGATAAAAAATAGAAATAGTAGATAAATATGACCTATTCAGGCTTTACCTTTTGAAGAGAAATAATATCTCATAGGACATCTTTGAAGGAGCCAAGAACATAACTCTGTTGGTAAAATCACTTGGATATTCATAAAACTATCTATGAGGACACTCATGAAACCATTAAAGAGATGCAGTTACCAATGGATAGGGCTAAGGTGGATCCAAGATGGAGAAAAAAGGTGTGAATAAGTCATTTCACAGCGCAGGCAGATCTGCAGAGGTATCCCTGAGAACACTACTCGTGGGTGTAGTGAGGAGTAAATACTGCTGGTGAGATACACTTATTGGGTTAGTTAAAACTGAAGCATTTTGCAAAGCACTGCAAAATATATAATAATATTGAGGATCTGAATGATACATGACAAATGAAATTCACTGTTGATGTACATGGAGTCATGAATAAGGGGGAAAAGTCCTCTCAGGCTACGCACACGTTGATGGACTCTTATTTAACAGATGCTAACCAACAGAAGGATCTATGAGACACCATTGACAGTCCTCTGAACACGTTGGCTCAGCAGTGATCAGAAAGGTAAAAAGAAGAGCAGGATTATTGGGGAAGAAATGGAGAATAAATCTGAGGACACCAGTATTTCACTTTACATATCCATGGTCTGGCCACCCTCTGAGTAATGCATGCAGTTATAATCATCTATTTTCAAAAGCAGGCTAATATAAAAGAAAGATAAGAAGAACAGTGACAAAAATGATCCAAGGAATAAAGCAGTTTCTGTCCAAAGAGATATAACACAGATTAGGACTCAGACTGGAAAAGCAACAACTGGGGCGTAGAAGGACTGTGATGCTATATAAAGTCACAAAGGGAATGAAGAGGGTTGAC
This sequence comes from Chionis minor, assembly GCA_013398295.1. NCBI lineage: Eukaryota > Metazoa > Chordata > Aves > Charadriiformes > Chionidae > Chionis > Chionis minor. The sequence continues at coordinate 103,872 of VZSF01000874.1, forward strand.
TGGGGAATGATGATTCATTATTTCTCATGATCACATCTGGCCCAGTGATTGTTCACTGAAATTATTGTGCAGCAAGAGAAAAAGGGAACAAAAGGGATGGAAAGAATGCTGTGGGGACTCTTACTCAGTCCTGTCGCAGATTTTATTCTCTTTCCCTGATGGAGGTAGGCTTTCAGGCTGGATTCATCTTTGATGTGATCCAAGCAGGCTGTCCTTATGGCCTTATGTTCAATGTGCCTGAGAAATTCAGAAAAGCAACTAGATAAAACCTCAAAGAACAGGTAAATCTGCATTCAGAAAAGACTGGAAACAAACAGGTTAAATTCTGTTGCAGCTGTCATTTTTAAACAAAACCCTTTTGCCATCACAGAATCATTTATTCAACAGTACGGTTTGTTACATTCCTTTTTTCCTATATTGTGCATGTGAATGTAATTTTCACCCTCAATGCATTTCTAATGTAATTTTTCTAATGAATATTTTTGTGTATTTGATTAATAATGTTTTATCATCTGTCTTAATAATCATGTCAAGATCATTAAAATACCAAAATGGAAAACTACAATTGGATTGGCTTGTTCCTTCTGTGCTGAAAATGAACTATGCACTGCACCCCATAATCATTTTGATGAAATAAATGTACTGTATTTTATATTTCCACGGTACTACTACTGCAATCTTGAATTCCATTAGCTTAATTAATGCCATGCATTCTTCAAACTGTAAATTATGGTCACATTTTGCATTTATATCACATTGCTCTCTGTCAAAGGACTTTTCTAACATGAGTCAAAACTATTCCTGTCACTAAAAAGAATCATTATCAGACTATATACCTTAAGAAAAGTTCAAGTCAACATTTTCAATGTCATGCCAAAAGGGCACTTTTGGATATCACTGTGTGGTTTACAGTGCTTCCAACTGAAAACGTTTGCCTCAATCAGTAAAACCAAGGGGTTCAAAAGGAGTTAATTTGAACTCTGAATATATAAGAACCACAGGATTTCAGTTACTTCAGTAGATGCAACCATACAACTAGTGCTAGACTGAAGGATCCCACTAACTTCTTTGAAATTTAGAAAATTGTTCCCTTTGCATTAGAGTATGCTTTCAGATACAAACATAAGCAAGTAGAGTAACTCAGAAATGTCACTGGGCCAAGATGTCATCCTGCAACATATTTAAGCATGGGCTCAATTTTAATCATGAAAATAATCCCATTTATCCAAAAAGACAATGTATATATTTAATTCTAGATGCATGCTTACATGCTTCAATGATTTGGAACATCAGTAAGATAACAGCTCAGTGGGACTATGTACGAATTTAGGTAAAAGGTTTGGATTTAAGGCAGTAATTAAATTAATTGCTGCATGAAAACTTAAAACGTACTGGTTTACCTCCAAACTATATCATGCATTCCAAATAAAAAATGGAAGTGTGAGGAAAGCCATGTTGAGATGGCAGACCTGTATTACTTTCATAAACATATGAGTGGTGCTGCTATTCTGTCAATCCCTGCAAGGAGCCATACAACCTGACTCATGGTTTTGCCTTGAGTACGGTTACAGAAATCGTAATGCAACTGAAACTGCAAGTGGAAAATATTTTCCACATTTTTAACATGAGGTGGAATAATACAGTCAACATTTCTCTAAATATCTCAGCAGGACTCCTGCTCCAGGACACTATAATCTGGTCACATAGTTCATTTTGACCACCATCTCTTAATTAAATGCTAATAATAATGGCCAAAGCAAGTGACAATAGAATTCATTCATTACCAGATAAAAGCATAACTACAGGTGTTGTAGCTGATGGCATGTAATACATGGGCTTAGCTTTTCTCCGTTTTGTTTCCCTCTGTCATTTTAGTATTAAAGAACAACAAAATCCACTAATGTGTTCTTTCTTCTTAGCACTTTCACTGCAGGAAAAGAACAATTTCTAAATAACTTTTCCAAGTCAACTTGCCTCAGAAAAGAAAGAAATAAAAAGTCTTGAATCAATGAGGTTATAAATGTAAATTTAATCCATTCTTAATGCCCCATGGACGTGGTTCACCAAGGTTCCCTGCCAGTAATTTTCTGCTGTTCCTTCGGAAAAAAAGTAATTAATGAAACAAGTTGAAGCTTGTTGTGTAATCCTCTCTTGAAAGCTGTATTCGTACATTTTTCAATAAGAATCAGCAGCTGATTAACAGTGTACCTGTCTGAATGCTTAGAGCTGTTGGAACAGAACCTGCTGCTTAATATGAGGTTTATTAATACTGCATTAGACTTTTTTTTTTTTTTTTTTTGGTTTTTGTTTTTGTTCCGGTCACGGTAGAATGTGATTTGCTTTCGGCAAAGACATCCCTGGCTGAAGTTCATTAGACAGCAAATGTATAACAGTGAAATCTATTAAATGCAATTACAGTCTTACATCTAGTTTGGATCCAAGTTTTCAGAGAATAAAGATCTCTCTCCTGGGAGACATGGACATGAATCCTTTAGACCCAAGGAAACAAGAGAAGCCAAAGACGCCACTTCACTAGCAGGTGCATTGGCTGAGAAGTCGCAGTAGCTCGATGCAGGCATCCCACCTCTGCTGCCCACGTGGCTCACTCTCCCCTCCTGGGTTGCTCAAAGCCCTGTGGTAAGTAGGGCCCCCATCATCTCCACTACTCATGGGAAGGAGGAGACACACTTGGAAATGCAGGAGAGTGCTGAGCACAAAGCTAAGACCTGTGCTGCTGTTGCTTCTGCTTCTCGTCCTGCTGCCTGGCTGACCCAGACCCTGACATTCCCCACTGTCCTATCACAATTAAAAGAAAAGATACAATAAAAGCTTAGATTTTCTGGGAAAAAAAGTGACATTATCTACCCACAGGAGACAAGCATGCCCCCTCGATTCAAAACAAACAGACCCGTCACCAACATCTATGAGTTGTATCTTTAAGCCTTAAGGACTAAAGAAAAATTTTATGTATTCAGGATCTGAGTTCCTGTATGTTTGTAATCTGATATTATAATTAAGCCCCTCTGGAGCCAGAGAGCTGTGCTAGTAGTTCTACTGGGAGACTAGACTATATACATCTTGTTTGCCTGTTAAATGAAAGAAACGCAATGTCAGCAAAAAGAGGGATTATTTTAGTTAAGTTTTCCCTTCAACTCCACTGCCTTGAAAATCCTTAAAAGGAGAAAAGGAGAAGACCGTTGCTGGCAGAGCTAGGACAGTAACATTTTAAAAGGACAGAAATTCAAATCCAGGTTGGGAATTAATACATATGACTCAAGTTGGCTTTTTTCCACCTTTGCTGGTGCTAGGAGGTACTTCCTTCCAGCACCAGATGCCTTGTCAAAGGCTTTTGCAAGATTCTTCTCTCTGATCCATTCAGCTTTCTCCTTAGAAGGATTCAGTTCTTGATTTCCACTGTGCAGTTTTATTTTACATGAAAGACCTGGGTGGTAGGGGGGGGAAGTCAGAAATCCCTTCCAAAGACCTTGTAGCTGCTGCTGATCTGCGAAGGTTCATATATTCCATTAAACCTCGTACTGAGAGTTTCTGGAAACTTGAAAAGCCAAAAACTCAGCAGGAATTTCTTCCCTTTGCCCCCCTGTTCCCCAGCACCTACTCAGTCTGCACTAATACTCATTTTCCTCCTCCTTCCAATGACCTAAACATAAGCGCCATGGATACATAAACCTCTCTGTCAATGCTGTAATAAGCAGTAGCACAATATTGACAAACAGAGATGTAGAATTGATTTAGGGCTTGGTTTTGCAGCTGCTCAAATTTGGAATTACCTTTGCCTTCAACAGGAATTCTCAAAAGGGAGTGGCTGCAAATTCAGGCCCAAAGAAAGCAGTAGCAGCACATCGACAGCTCACCCCTCCAGCCAGCCCCTCCCTCCTCTCTGTGACCTGACCTGACCCGGCTCAAGGGATCCAGGCAGAAAAAACAAATGGTGGCTGGAAAGTGATTTGCTAGAGATGGAGTTTTTCAGCCTTCTCCCTGTGCCACCAGCATTGGCACAGTCTGTGAGGGCAGAACCAAAGATTGGGAAGAGACATCTGGACAAAATAATAATGAAATAAACTTTCATTCCAACTTTGGTAATTATGAGGCATTAGAAATTTAGTTCATGTCCTTTTTTTCTCCCCTACCTCCAGTCATTACTCCTGTTTGCCTCTTTCTGCAGCTGTATTTTACAGCCCAGTTTGGAGCTAATATTAAGATTCTGGAACATACAAATCTGCACCAAACATTCATAGAGAGAGACCTTCTTAAGATTTTTAATTGTGTTAAACTCAGGGCTTGGACACATAGGTATTCATGTCAGAAAAAGCACTGCATTTTTGCTGTGTTTATATTCTGTTATGACCCTAGAGCTGATACTAGTAACTGATAGGACTGTCATAATTCACAGAAATCCTTGGAAAGGGTTATCGTGCACCACTTTTCATTGAAAAAACTGACCTCCTTTTTTCAAAATGGGAAGAGAGCTCTGTGATGAAACTCAGAGATGTGTTTCGAAGACGCCACGTTAAGATGTGTTATGAACAGTGGTGATACTACTGGATTTGTTTCAGGAGATCTGGTGCAAAACTTTAGCCCAGAGATTAGCTCACTGCCTTCCACAAAATTCAGAAGTTCCAGGCTTCTATAATTCTCTGTGTTCATCCCTGTGCTTAAAGCTGCAGCTTAATTACCAGTAAGCCCAGCCTCTTTAAGGTGCATCAAGACATCCTCAAAGGTTTCAGTCTTCTTGCTATTCTTCTCTTTGTTACACGCTTTAGGAGAAATAAAGAAAGTTAAAGAGCATTGTTCGAAAGCAGAAGGTCATCTGTAAACCCGGCAATACTGTCTACTCTAGACCACTTAATCATGGAATCATAGAATGGTTAGAGTTGGAAGGGACCTTAAAGATCATTGAGTTCCAACCCCACTGCCATGGGCAGGGACACCTCCCACTAGATCAGGTTGCTCAGAGCTCCATCCAGCCTGATAATCATAATCTTCTGAATGAAGAGATTATGATTTCGGCCAGTATGACCACCACTAAGACAACTCATTAGCACCACCCTGTGACAGGGGAGTTTATATTTAGCAAGACCATGCGTGGAATCGGGCTACTCAGCCGTGTCACATAAATCTTCAAGTGCCAGCAGAAGAAAAAAATCTTCCAGTGAAAAAATTCTGGGCTATTGCACTAAGTCAGATATAATAATGATAAATTAAATACATGGTTGGAAAATGTAGCAGATTTAACCTGATTTTCTAACTGTCCTTTTTACTAGCTGGTTTCGAGCACTTTTTTTGGCAAATATTTTTGTGATCAAATTTCAGTCTATCAGTTGTGAATAAACTGTAATTTTGTTACATCCATCTGAACTGTGCTATTGGTCACTCAGAATCCACAGAGATTCACAGATTTATGTCTGCTGAGAATTGAGCAGATTGTTTAGTTTGAGTTTCCTGACAGATGGCCTAAAATCTCTTTTTTAATAAATAAACTACTTCCACTTCTGCCCAGAACTAATTTATTTTGCTCATGAACTAAATTTTATTTTCTGATTAGTTGATGCTTGGTCAGAGGCTTAACTTCATTTCACAAACATTCATACAAATATTTTTATGAAAGTTCTTCAAAAGAAAAAATGTTTATATCAAAGAATAGTCAAAGTGGAGATTTCCTTAGAAGCTTTTCAACCAACCACAAGTAATATTCTTATTGTACACAAATTTCAACCCCCTCTGCACTCAGCTGGAGTCCTTCCATGGACTTCAGGAGTGATTAAACTGGATTATATGAGTCTAGTTCCAATGAATACTGTAAAACCTCAGGAGACCATGCATGTTTTTCTTGGGGTTTTTTTGCTAAGTCTTTACTTCCTCGATCTCTAGCTTTTCACATCCCATGTGCCTTAATTGCCAGTGTGTAGCAGCTCATCTCTGAGGCAGCTGATGCTCCTTTGCATCAGATACTTCCATATTCAGATATTACAATCTGAATTTGCCCAGTTGTAGCCACTCTAGGAGAGGTGGCTCCTTCACCCCATTCACGGAGGAGGAAAAGTGAGGGGCTCCCAGAGAGGTCACCACCATTGCCTCCCCAGCACCCAGCTGCAGCCTTTCTTTCCACACTGCTTCCAGGCTTCCTGTACCTCCTGTCCTGCCTGCTGATTCACCCCAGCCCTGTGAAATGACTACAAGTAGTTTTTTTCCTACTTTAAGCAATGGCACTCCACTACCACCGAAGGCAGAAGCTGTGTACAAAGTAGGTGTCCGAAGTTTGTGTGCAGTTCCTATAGGCAATACCATGCCTGTCCCCAGGCACAGAGCTGTAGCCACACCACTCTGACACAGGCAGTGGCCAGCATTTTACTGTAAATGCACGTGTTCTCTTCCCTCGTGTGGGTGACAGCAGAGGACCTGAGCTGAACCCAGATTATACTTTTTTTTGGTCTTTTTTTTGAGGATTGACTTCTCACCTGAAATTGTGATCAGTGCTAGCTGTCATCCTGTGCAACACAGCAAGAATTTCCACCCATGCAGCCAAATGATGCATGTCAACATATTTTCAACAACCGTCTGCTTTGCATTAAATATTCAGAAAGGTGTAAAACTGAAAGGAATGAATAAAGACAACAAAACACTGTAGTTCTAGGCCTTAATATGTCTGTTTAATTGCACAAAGTATGCAAGATGACACTACTTTACTGTCACAACTTAATTATTTACACTTATTTAGACAGGCTAACTGTAATTAAATTATGTGTGTTTTGATATACATCTTTTTTCCTTAGCAGGCCTTAATTTAATTTAATGCTATGTTTTAATTTAAAACTGCTTTAATTTAATAGAAAACAAGTTGGGATGACAAATAAAAGCCTAATGTGCAGATATGATTCATTTGCACATAAATCAGTTAATCTTTTCTAATGGAACTCCTTTAAATATTGCCTTTTTTTATCAGCTATACTTCTGTTCTTTATAATCCTGTTGTTAAGGAACCAGCATTTTCCCAATGACGCACCACTACTGGCAGGAAGCACATCCTAAGTGTATTTTGTGACTCATTTCAATTTGCTCTTTAGTGCATTTGCAGCTTGCTCATTAACATCAGCATTGGTGGCTAATGGATACTCAGTAGGAAGTCATTTTTTTTCATGAATGTTTCATGGAGCAACAGAAACGAAGGCAAGGAAGGATTTCACTGGTGATAAAGCGGCTTGTGGCTGGACAATGGGCCATGACCCAGGGCTCACCACTGGGTACCACTGCCGCCCATGCCAGGAGCCCCACCAAGGCCGGTGTCTGCCGTAGCACCTACACTCCCCACCCCTCTCATGCACGCAGGTCGTGTCCGTCAGCAGCAGAGCAAAGGGAATGAACTCTAGGCTGAAAGAAAATATCTTTATACGCTGATCCTTGTTACTGCTCTGTGGTTGAGGTTCCTGAATACCATGGTTGTTAGAAACATGAATATAGAACAGATTTGATGGAGTAATTTTGCTGTACTTTGCTTGGTTCATTTTTTTCTTAGCTTCTCCTCTTTTTTTTTTCCTTTTTTTTTTAAAGAAGACACAGGAAGAGATACTGCTTTTTGTGTTACCCATTCAACACAGAAACCACTAATCATTTTTCACCCAGCTCTTCTCGCTCTGTTGGAGACCCAAAAAAAAAAACCAAAACCCAGAAAAAAATCATTCCCTTCCTCCCGTACACCAAAAAAAGGAAATCTGAAACTGTAGCTCATTCTTTGTCAAAAATTCTCATTATGTGGGTTAGGTGAACTGGTCATAGTGTTCAGCTATGAGTGATCCAGGTTTCTGACAGATACTGTGTCTCTGAAAGCCTGTTAAAGGCAAACATCTTCTCTCTGTGTTTGTCTTCAGTTGGAATTGCGAACAGTAGCTACAGTCCATTCACATGAGCTGGACTGATGTTACATGTGAGATAATTTCCCTAATTCAGAACACTTCATCAGGGCATTCCAGTAACACAAATACATGCCTGTAGGCTCAGGCTCCTGCAGAGCATTCTATGCATGCAAAACACACAGAAAACAGGTAGCGAAAGGCGTAAGAGGAAGCCTGAAGACTGGAGGGGGAAATGTTACAGGCAAGCTTGGGAAAACCCTGAAGTGCCCCTCTGTGCACACCAGGAACCACACATAACCAGGTCAGCAAATTTTGAAACATTCCAAGAAAAACAGAGGTTTACATTATTATTTTTTTTTTTCATACCAGGATCAGTAACAAAGTCTGTATGCTCTTCAAGGTGCACAGTGACCTTTATTGTGCTCTCGTAACGTTTTCCTACCTCAAGTTGTTTCCTCAGCTTTAAAAACAATGATATCACTGGACAGAGTAAAATGGAGTGCTTTGTATGAGGTAACAGGGGAAAAAACCCACTAAAGTCCAAAGACAGAGGATAAGCCAAGAGCACAAAAGGTACATATGCAAGAACTCATGTCCTGAATACTCCACAGTTTAATAGACATGTTTAATATTGGTTCTAAAACAGTTGCATGGTCACTTAAAAACAAAAATCAGATGCTGAAACAAATGGGAAGAAAGGTTCAGGTGCCATTGATAAAGCTGAAATGCTCTGTATCCTGTTTGCTTCATTCCTTATGCGCACACATAAACAACAGGATACTTTTGACCATATGTGTAGCATAAATGACCTGGTACAGAAATGGAAACACAGGAAGAATAGGGACATAAGAGTTCAAAGAATATTTAGATAAACTGGTATCATGACCTGATAAAATTTACCCTGTAGTACTTAAAGAACAAAATGAACTAATTATGAAACTGTTGGATACTACTGTGAAGTCATGGAGGACAAACGGCATCTCAAAGATTGGAGATGAATAAGTGCAATATCTCTTCTTACAGGGACAAGGCAAATGCAGGGTAGTAAGGGCAGTCAGTCTAGCTTGGGTGAGGGGCGATGTCCTAGAAAATCACTGAAAGCCCAAAGAGAGTGACAAGATAATTAAATGGCCAACACGGACATCTCAAGAACAAGTTGTACCAATCTGATCTTATTTTGACGGATAATTAGCTAGGATGCCAGCTAGGATAAGCTATAACTCTACTGCAATAAAGTCTGGACATCATCACATGTGACATATAAATAACTTTGGGAGATGCTTGCTTGATAAAATCACTATAAAATAGTACAACTTGTCATAAGTCAAGCTCAAAGAACATGTGTCAGTAACATGTTTTGAAATTGGCAGGGTGGATCAAGCAGTGTCCTAGAGGAGTCCATTATAAATTCACTATTAAGCAATCTTTTCAGTTAGATGCCGGAACAGAAGTTGTTTATGCAATTAAACATATAAAATGTGCAGATCAAAGCTACCTGATAGGGCCTGCATATATTTTTGTGGACAAGACTGAAATTCAAAGTGCCCTGGACCATCTGGACAAAGCATATGCCCTCTGCGAGGTGGACGATGAAAGTGTGTGAAAGAAAGGTTGAATGTCTGTGTACAAAAAGGCTACAAGGGAGGTTTAGGTTAGATATTACAGAAGGGGGCTGGGTCTGAAGAAAACAAGCATTTTACTGTAAGGATAGAAAGCAACTGGAACTAGGCTGTCTTCAGAGGTTGAAAAAATCCCTTGCTTTTGTATAGTTTTAAGAAAATGTTAGCCAAATATCTGTTGCGGGGTGGTCTACGTGAATCTGGTTCTGTAACTGCTGCAATTTTGTCAGCCCTCAGACTGCATCGATAAGGTATTCTTTGTTCCTCATTCACCTTCTCCCCTTGTCTTTTACAGACTTGCCTGCCATGTGGGACAATTTGCCGTAAGACTGTCAAGTTACTAGAAATCAAGTGGGACATTCACATATTGTTCCTTTTGCCAAATTTGAACACAGAAGATACTCAATGAATAAACATAGCTTTAGCACACTGTCAGCTATGTTTTTCCCCCTTCTCGCTTCAGTGTCACAGGTTATGTTACAGCACATTTTCCACAGCTCTTGTTTCCCCCTCATCTTGCTCTATAATGTTCAGCTTTGTACACGTGTGTCCTGGCAGCACGTGTCCGAAGCAGAAGCAGGGGATCAATCTGTGAGGCTTTGGAAAAAGTCCATCTGGGCCCAACATTATCTCCTAAAAAGTAGAGGCTGGAGGGAGAGAAAGGAATGAGAGGAAGATGTCCCCAACCCCTCAACCTTGAGGCGTAAGAGAGGGCAATTAAAGTCCCAGCTGCTATGGGGAAGCATGCAGAGAGGTTGAGTTATTGCTCTCACTTCCCCTGTCACTAATACTCTCACTCCCCTGCATCTCTCCAATCAGCATCATCTCACACAAAGCAAGTAATAAGAAGATAAATCATTCATAGAATCATAGAATGTTAGGAGTTGGAACGGACCTCTGGAGATCATCTAGTCCAACCACCCTGCCAAAGCAGGGCCTACAGCAGGTTGCACAGGATGGCATCCAGGTGGGTTTGGAATGTCTCCTAAGTTGGAGACTCCACCACCTCTCTGGGCAGCCTGTTCCAGTGCTCTGCCACTCTCAAAGTAAAGAAGTTCCTCCTCATGTTCACATGGAATTTCCTATATTCAAGTCTGTGCCCATTACTTCTTGCCCTATCACTATGCACCACTGAAAAAAGACTGATGCCTCCTTCTGGCACCCTCCCTTTAAGTATTTGCAAGCATTGATGAGATGCCCCCTCAGACTTCTCGCCTCCAGACTAGAGAGACACAATTCCCTCAGCTCAACCCAGACAGATTTTCCAGACCCCTAAGCATCTTCGTAGCCCTTTGCTGTACCCTCTCCAGCAGTTCCCTGTCCTTAAACTAGGGGGCCCAGAACTGGACACAGTACTCCAGATGCAGCCAGAGCAGAGTAAACATTGTTGGAACAAACCGTGCAAAATGGAGATTTTGCAGCAAAGGGCACTTTGGATGCAGTATCCACCACCCCACTTCTAATATTTGTACAACTATAAACTTTCCAACAGCTCTCTGGCTTGGTTTTTAAGTCACATGAAGTCATGACAAAATGAGTGGCAGTAAAGTCTTGATAGGAGATATACAGGGGTCATAGGAATATTGTTTAAAGGACACTATCTTGATTTGTCTGTGGACCAAACGGACCCAGCTATATGAAGGTCGTGGTTTTATGGCTTCAGTTCATCTCTATTTCAATTTTTTTATATAAAGAAATAAAATTTGGGTTTATGACATGGATTTTTAATAGGGACATATATCCACACATTTAAAAAATGCAGAATACTCTTATTTGGTTCATTTTATTTGATTTCCACTTTCAGTGAAAATATCTTTCGAACTGGAGGACAAAATTTTTTAGGTTGTGAATGACAATACAGGTTGCATACAACTTTCTAGGCTTTTCAGTAAGCAGAGGGAAATATAACGGGAAGACTTGCACCTGAACAGGCTGAGGGGTAGAGAGGACTCCCATGAAGTTCAACAAAGGGATATACAAAGTCCTGCATCTGGGGAGGAATAACCCCAGGCACCAGCACATGCAGGGGGCCAACTGTCTGGAAAACAGCTCTACAGAGAACTTGGAAATTCAATGTGAACACAAGAAAACACTTTTTTCTTTTTTTTTTAACTGTGAGTGTGGTCAAACACTGAAGAGGTTGCCCAGAGAGGCTGTGGAGTCTCCATCTGTGGAGATTTTCAAAACCCAACCAGACACAGCCATGACCAACCTGCTCTATCTGACCCTGCTGTAGTAGGTGGGAGGATTATGTGATCTTAAGAGGACCTTTCCAGCCTCAGCAATTCTGTGATTCTGTGACTGTGTGAACAACAGAGGCAACGGGAAAGAGAAGCAGTCATTCATTAATGATGAGTGAGTACCTCATACCACCTCATCTGCTCTCAGTGGAAAAGGAAGATTCCTGACTTAAAAAATGGATGGTCTAGATCACCTCCTGGAGATGTTTCTGTTTCCATTACAGGGAATGTATAAAAGGAAGCACCATCTCCCTGTTAGCAATTTCACCCCAGTAGGGAAGAAGCAGCTTCACTCACCATGAGGAGAAAGAAAGGATACCAAATAGACATTCTTCCCCAGTAAATCCTTCAGTGCTCCACTTTAGGGAGCAAAATTCAGTTTGGGCAGGGGTATTTCAGAACTTTAATCTGTCAGAGCATGGAAAACAAATGGGTCATGAGTCAGGGCTGGAATCATCACACCCCCCCAAACCTGGTGCTCTGCAGAGGTAAGAGAAGAATACAAAATATGTGTAACAAAGTGGCTTTACCTCAGACTCAGGGAGTGTGCACTGGTTTATACCAGCTGAACACCAAACCACATGTTTCCCTCCTTCCAATTATCTTTTTTTGGACTCTAAATAAGGGATGAACAAGCAGCCCTTACTACATACTAGAAAAAAGATCCATGTGAAACTATGTGGTAAAACATATCTACCGTGAAGTGCTCATCTTGCAAGAATTAAATGAGTTAAATATTTTAGGGTTTATTTTAAGGGGACATAATTTTCAGAGCTCACATTTTGCAAGTCATACTTCTAGGTCAGAAGAGCAAATTTAAGTAATTCAAATTCTGGATTTTTAACAGATTCCTATATGGCTGGTAGAAAAACTACAGTGGTACAACAGAAAGCTGCCAACACCTCCATAATTAACATGTCAGAGAGTTTTCTGTTTAAAAACAGGGTGAAGAAAGATTATCTCCTCGTGAGGTCAGAGGAGTTAGCATCACACAGATTCAAACCCCCTTGCCATGTCCAAAGGACCTCCCACACCCCAGGTCCTACCTTGTTCTGAAGAAAACAAACTAATCCCTAGTATGATGCAGTGATGTATTTGTGCCCCCGCCAGACTGCCAGACTATAGTCTTCTTCCAGGTGACAGCAACCTGTAGGCCCCTCTCACAGGCTGCATTTCCAGAACAGGTCTCCAAACAGATTTCAGCTGCAAGCGAATACTGATGATCTGGAAAAGGAGACTGCTCTCTTACTAGAGAGCAGAGACAACAGCAACAGTAGCATTCTGTAGCTATTGAAAAATGGAAAAAGATTTGTTTGGAAAGGGAACCATTTACACATTTGACAATTTAATCTGCTCTTTTCCCAGCCTCTGTAGGAATTACAGCACTCTCACCATAATAGCTACAACAGATCCATTACAGGCACCATGGTGCTCTTCCTCATGCAACAATCAGTCTTCAACTGTTGATGTTTCAAAGCTATCCTCATCCTTATTTTATTCCAGCAGGTTATGCTTATCACATAAGAGTGAGACTGGAGAAATTCTGGGCTAATTTCATGTCAGAAAATCTTCAGGGTGCCGCTTTGGACTCTATTCACACTACTGGAGTCCCATTATTTCATCCTGACAACTCCTTACACACCTCAGGAATCATGTACCAAATCAATGGAAAACACTGAAGCTTGATAATAGGATGCAATATTAATTGTTAAAATCCTGAACTTTTAGGTTTTCTCTTCAGAATGTTCATCTTAAATCCCTTTTTAAGTGGTAATTTTGAATTATAAATTTAAAAAAAAAAAAGACATCAAAGAATTTAACATTTACTCACCAATTTTTTTTTTTCACTAGTAGTGACAACATAATGAAGTGTTCACTACCCATGTATATCAACCTGTAAACACCCCCTGCTGAATCTGTTGCAGTGAAATGTCATTTCTGGAAGTACTAAGTATATGGCATTCAGAGTGAAATTGTCTGCTGCAGATGCAGAAGAAAAAAAAATAGTGTTTTTCTTTTTTCCTCTGGGCTGACACAACTCTTTCAACATTCATTTCATTATTAATTCATCACACAATATCATGTTCTTCTGACTGACTTGAATCAGGTTTAACATGGACAGGTGTTGTTTAAATGTGCCCTGCCCACACAGAACTCTACCAATAAGTAATGATCCTTATCTGGAACATCCCTCTGCTTTTGCAGCTCAGGGCAAACTCTAGAGTAGAAATCAATCACACTTAAGAGTGTTACAGAGCGTTGGTTTTTTTAAAAAGTGAAGATTAATGGAGATTAAAGTGTCCTATGAAGAATGGTTCATTTTTTAGGGTGTCAATCAAGGACTGTCATTAAACTCCTTCCTCTGCCACGTGCTTTTCACAGGACCTTGTAAATGTCACATTGGCAAAACTATGAGTAGCAGTTTAATACTAGGCACCCACATAGCTAATCCTTTTCCCCACCCTTTGCAGCTAATGGATGAATAGACATTTCTAGAATGCAGATAAACTCATCCTAAAGATGTGTAGAACAGACTGACAAATCTCACTCTCAAATTGCCAACAAAGCTCTACTGTCTGTCGAGGGATCCCCTAGAGAGTGTCTCAGACATGTCTACAGTGCAGGTATCAAGAGCTAGCTGAGCTCCATCCCACCCTTTGTGCCCAACTTCCTCCCCTATACAGTGGGGTACAAAACATTTACCTTCAGATAATATAGGGAAAAGAAAATAATATTTCCCTTGTGGAATATATAAAATTATATCCTCGTATGCATTTACTCCATGTACTTCGAGATAAACATGCTCCAGACCGTGAAGTGCCATCCCAGGGGCTGGCAGAGACCCAGCTGGGAACATGAGTCACCCACAGTGGCTCCCCTCATGCCCCGAGATGGCAGAAGGGAGTCTCCCTCTCACCAGGATGGTCCCTGCACCAGCTGTGCTGCATGAAAGGTTCTTCCACAGATACAACAGCTCACAGGAGTTTTGTAGATTGACCCATTGTCACGGGGACTTTCCTGACCCAACACATCAGCGTGGCTGCTGGCCCAGACCTAGCTGCTGCCTGCCAGCCTGTGCATGGGCAGAGCTTGCCTGAGAGTCAGCAGAGTGGAAACACTCTCTCTCCAACAGGCTCAAACCAAGGTATTTGTAACCTCCACAAACAAGGGGGGCAAGGCATTATTTTACAGTCTGTCCTTCTAGCAGTTGAACTCCTCCTTCAGACAAAACTCCCATTCATTTAACCTTCATTACTGCTTAAGGAGCTTCAACATCAGCTTTTTTCTGCTATTGAAGGGCTCGAACCCCAAACCTTATGTAAATGGAAAATATTCATCCCAACATAAACAAGCTTTGGATCACTTCCTATTTTGTGCATTTGTTGTCTGAAAAGGAAACAAGAAAAATATTTCGTGGAAAAATACTTTAACATCCTGAATATGTGAAAGACAGCAAAAGCCCACAAGGGTACGTCTTGAAGAAATCCTGATAAAACCACAGAACAGCCTAGAAAGCTATGAAAAAGAAGTGAAAACAGAATGGAAGTAGGAAGACTTGGGGTTCTGCAAAAGGCAATGAGAATTTTGCCACAGATTTCCAGCTTATTTGTATTTCACACTTGCTGAAATCCAAGTGACATAAGAATACCCTTTTAAGCTTTTAATAATAATTTCTTTAAAGTTCTGAAGAGGTTTTAGCAGGTTACAACACCGTTTTCAAGATTTATGTGAACTGCTTTCTCATTTCACTTTGATAAATGTCTGGTGTTTTATCCCAGAATGTGTTATAAAGTAGGTCTGTCAAAGATGAACTTGCTTTACTTTAAGCTCTCATTCCCTCCATTTTCTCTACTTAGCACTGATCAGGAACTCTACTTTTTCAGACTTGTTTCAAGACTAGATCTAACCTTCTGCAGAAATGTAGAGCTATGTTTCTTCTACTTTGTATCTTGCAAAGTCATTGAAAGATTGCTCACAGTTAAAACTTAATTTGACACCAAAAATCTGAAAAGATTTCTTGAATCTAGTGTTTAAAACATATATTATGGACTGTGTTAATCAGCTGTCTGTGAGTTTGATAAGGTCAGCTGAGATGTCCCATTGTGCTAAGTGGAGGCAGCCTCTGAAATTCGGTGACTGAAATCTCGTCGTTACACTGGCAGCACAGCCTCCCTTTTCCAGCACCTACAGTACACTACAGCCCTGACTGAGACAGTGGCAGGCCTTTAAAAACACGAGAATCTACTGTCAGTCTTTTATGCAAATATGTCAAACTGTAGACATTTACTGTTCGCCTACAATATTTATAATGTTGACTGAAGAGGTGGACCAGCTTACAGAAATGATAAATAAAAAGTGAGGTAGACTTGTCTTCTGTGGAATTTTTTCCAGTTTAGTCAAATGGAGCTCCCTGCCTCTTCTTGGCACCTCTTAGAAAATTACAAGCCAGGGTAAATTGGGACTCTGTTTTAGCACTTCATTGTGATGCATCATTTAAAAGGTATGACAGCTTTGCAGTTTTCCAGTAATACCAGGAAAATGAGGAAAGGTTATACTTAGGCTTAGTAAACAGGATTTTGGTTCACCATTTGTTCTCCAAATGAAACCAGGAAAAAAAAAAAGAGACGGAATTTTGAATGGCACTCCAATATAGAAATCTATTTAGCTTCCACAGATGACTTTTAGGTACATTCCACAGGATCAGAGAGAGCAGGGTGTAGGAAGTAAAAATGAAAAATTTACCACTGTGTGAGACCCCGATCATTGAAGAAAAGCATAAAACATAGGAAAAATACTAGTGCTCATACACAGAGACACAAGGGACCTCAGCAGAGCAATGGTGCTCATTCACACTTAGTGGTGGTCACAAACATCCATGTGAGAGGCAGGCAATAGTAACAGTTGAGCTAGCAAAACACATGCTTAATGAAGAAATGAGAGGCAAAGCAGAAATCCTTCCCTCCATCCATCAGAGGACTTAGAGTGTCATCTGAAAGGTAGCAGAATGGTCAGCTTGCTCAGCTAGCAGAACACCCTTATTACATGGCAAACATGCATTCCACAGGCAGATGTGTCCTCAGAGCAAGATCCAGCATGAGGCCTATCTCACAATGAGAAACACGAGCCCACAAACACTGGGTTAGGAAACCTTCAAGAGGCTGGCTCTGTCAAGGCTTGGTAGGGCAAGTGGGGCAGACTTGGAACGTATGTCTGAGACTTGCATGAAATGGCTCAGTGAACTGCATTTGGCACATCGACTGAGGTTTGCTACTGTTTCAGTGAATATCACAATACATAGTCTCACTAAACAGGTTTATAGCATATAAAGAACTCAGGGAATCCTTGTTTCAAAAAAAATCTTTTAATCCCACAGTTAAGGAAATGAAATGTGACATGACTTATATAGCGACGTATTTAATAATAACATAGGAAACCAGATTTAACAGATATGTACAGTCCAATTAAAAGTTTAATTCTTATCATTAGACTAAGAAATAATTCAAGAGAGAGTTTATAGTTTTACTTACTTAATGAACAAAATATACTTTCATTGTGACACATAGTACACTTCATTATATCAGGCAAATAGGACAGAGCATTGAACCTTTCCTTTAAATAATGACTTTTTTTAGTAGAACAACATAGATAATAAATGAAGGTCTTTTGACTCCCACATCATTGCTGCACTGAATTTTAATTTCTCATCCTCTTACTCAAGCTCCTATGCAAGTTCTTCCCTCTCTATTTATCCAGCTTTGCTCCTTGCCATGATGCTGTTATCTCTACTAAACCAATGTTAGTCTTCACGTCCTACTGGTGTGCTTTCTACAGCCATGCTGTTCTCCATTAGCACCCCATAACTCGACAGATAGTGTGCCCTTGCTTAGATGATTTGCCAAGTCAATGCTCCTTCCTCATTCATTTCCCTTCCTCAGCTCTGCTTCTGTCATGAAGGCTATGAGAAATTATTCAATTTTCACTTATGTAAGCATCATTCAAGGACAGAACTAATTACTAGAACTTTTTTATATTTTAAAAAGCCAGCATATAGAAAGAATGACCTAGAGAGATTAATAAATTCATTTAAAAACTTTAAAATTTGCAGCTGCTTACTGAGTAAGAAAGAACACTTCTAAGGTAGATGAGGTCTTCATACCAGTTTGAAAACCTCTCTGGACCCATCTGACCATTTGGACATTGCACAAGGATACTAGGAGATATCACCTACCCTTCTGCAATACCATTTTATTTAGTCTTCTTTTGACCCAAGGAAAATGGTTACCATTCATTTGTTTGACAGCTGACAAAGTAAGTCTGAATTGTTTTAGTCACTCATTACATGAGTCATCTGTCAACAAAATATACAGAGGTGTTTTTGTGATTCTATGCTTATTCAAGTCCATAGGTTTCTTCCAGGTGATTTCAGTAAGCAATGGATACAGACTGCAAAGTGGGGCTATGCCAATTAGAACTGTGAATATTCTGATTTGTTTATGAAGCAACAAAGCACATGGTGTATCCATAACATTTCCTATGTGGTAAAACTGTTATGTATAGAGCATAAGACCTGTAGTAACTAACAACTTGCAATCATGTTACTGAATACAATGGGCTCCTATAATCCAATAAGCTTGAGTGTGAATTGTTAAAATTGAATGCCAAAAATGATTGCATGAATCTTGTTTTCAAAAACATTGATTCTCTACAGTGCCTATTGATTTTATAGCATTTTCAGGGCAGAACAGTTCTCAGATTAAACTGTGTTAACATGCAATGACATCTAGCTTCCTCTCTTGTTGGCAATAAGAATAAAAATAAGGCTCATTGTGAGTATAACAAGTGCTTGTCCAATTCCTCAGCAACCAACTTGCAAGTTTTTCTTTTAAAGTATTGAGTAGCTCAAACATTGATGCTAAACTGGTTGTGAAGGTCCTCTCACAAAACTGAAGTCTCAGTGAGACTCAGCCTTCTTCATTCAGAGAATTACCACACTTGCCTTTCCCCAGTTCCTACTGTGCCCATTTAACCATGGTTGTCTGAGAACAGAACTTTTCTGTTTACAGGCTCTGCTTTACAACTGATTCATCATATTTGAGTTCATTTTTGTTGCTGAAAACTGTGCATTCACTTTCTATTCTTAATTCATACTTTGGTGTGGGGTTGGGTTTTTTTTTTTTTTTGATAATACATTGCAGCTTATTGAGTATAAGATTTTAAAACAAGAAAATGAAAGAAAATCATCATCTTCACAGCTGGTGAAAAGTGGAACGTGATTTTGTATGTGACTGCCTGGGTACACACAATTTCCGTAGCATTCAGATGGGACATATAAAGAAAAATGGTATTTATTTGCAGTGATGTGAGAAAGATTCTGGGATACGTTTGCAGAATTTCTATGGTTAGCTTTAGCCCATAAGTGGTAGACAATCATATCTGCAAAGTTGTCATACCTGATGAAGAAGTAGTAGTGAGTTTAAGTATGTTTTTTAAGGAAAAAGGAAACATTAATATTGATGATAACAGTATTTGTATGGTGTCAGAGTTCAAGTGACATGCATGTCTCGTCCTTTAGCTATCAGAAGTTAAAGTTATTCTATGCTTCTCCCCTAATTTCTAGAGACAATCCAAAGAGCAATTCATGCCACCCAAACACAGAGTTTTGTACTATTGAGGGAACACGGACACTGAAGTTGGTCTAGGATCCAGATTTATTTCACCTAATATCAGTCATTTTACATTTGTGCACCTGGTCTGTTCTAGTCATCTACGTCCCCTTAAAGTCGCTGCAGAGAGATAAAATGTATTCAGCAGATTATTCATCTCATCTTAAATTAAGCGTCTGAAACAGATGGGACTAATCAACCTCTGGATTTGCCTATTTCTCTCAATTGTGAACTGGGGAAATACAGAAGACGCCTCTCAGCCCAGATACCTAACATGTAAATGGCTGAAGTTGCATAAAAGTAACCCTACACTTAGGAACAAACAGTACATTTATATAACAAAGTAATGAGCCTAGACAATGAAACGGAAGAACTTGAACACCAGGTACAGAATATGAAAGGGGATGGGATGGGGATGACAGAAACTGGGGAATAACAGTCACTGTTATAACACAGCACCAAAGGGCATACAGGGATGCATGAAAGACAGTAAAGCAGGCTGTTAAATGGCAATTTGATGACTTGGTAAGACTCTAAAGTTGTGAAAGAGACCATGGGCAAAACAGAAATGGTTTTTTTCAAAATATTTTGTTAACAATCTTAAAGCAAACATGCCTAACTACTGGACAGCCCCAGGGATGTAACCAGATATCCACAGAGAACTTCAATGATACTAGAGAATTGCATAATAATGCCTCTGAAAGCCATGACATTATGGGGAAAATTATCTTTTCAGATATGAGATGGAGAATAAATGTTCGTTACCATTGTAGTATCCAGTTAGTATGACAGCCAGCAGGTTTCTAGGCCAAATACACGGAGAACAATATTCAGACTACTTACTGTGGCACTTTGACAAACTCTGTGTCTTTTACAGCTTCTCAGTTCTAGAGTGAAATGAGTAATTCAGCACCTGCTACCCAGAGCTTCAAAAACCTGCTGCCCCTCCAAGTCAATGAAAAGAAACACATTGTGCAGTCAGAGAGTTTACTGTCAGGTGTGCTTTTACCTGGATTTTGAGTCTTCACTGCTTCCAGTTCCAAGTCTAGTTAATTAGTCATTAACCTGAAGATTTCTGCACTTCACTGTATTCTGTAGTAGAGTTATGTCCTTCTATATGAGAGCACGGTTTAAGACCTTTTGCAGATTGACATTCC
This sequence comes from Chionis minor, assembly GCA_013398295.1. NCBI lineage: Eukaryota > Metazoa > Chordata > Aves > Charadriiformes > Chionidae > Chionis > Chionis minor. The sequence goes on from VZSF01000874.1 coordinate 124,420, forward strand.
CAAGGCTTCTGAGGCGCATCACAGCAGGAACATGCCTTGCATAATCAGTGGGAGATACTGCTGTCCATATAGCAATGTGGGCCAGAGAGTTGCCAGGCAAGGAACTAAGGAAAAAGCTGACCTGTAGCAAAGAATGGCATACTTGCATGTTAACCCAACTCAGTAATGACATCTGCTACTTTCAGGTGTTCGAAGACCACAGCAAGTAGGAGAACATGTGAAATGAGGGTCAGCTGTCTGTGGTGGATGTGATTGTCTCTGAGGGGGTGGAAGAGAGCAGTTCTGCATAGCACTTGGGAGCCTGGAAGAACTGACTGTCAAAAAGCAGAGCAGAGAAGAAAGAGGAAGAAGAAAATCCTGACTTCACAACATCAAGGAACAGTACAAGGATCTGTGCCCTGCTCTGGTGATGCATAAGAGCTGACATAATCTTGCTCAGCTCTAGCCTTGCTTTTTTATAGCAAATGCTGAATTAATGTACTGTATAGTTGTTGACAATTGTCACCCCCTCCTGACTAGTGACACAGAACGCTGCTTTATTTACCTTTCAGGTGCCATGATAAGTCAGAAAAGGTTTTTGCTCCCACTGTAAGGAATCACTTGCCAACTTCCTCTAAGAATCAGCTAGTGAATGGATCGAAAGCGTTGCCTCAGCCAAGGCTGGTGCACAGCGCCGCAGTCCACAAGCAGACTGGGGAGGACATCTCTTTTCCACAGAGGAACAGACTGCAAAGCAGGCTGCCAAAGTCAGCACCGGGGCAGGTCAGTGGGCAGGACAAGGGGATTAGAAATTAAAGGGAACTTTGGTTAACGCACTCTTAAAACAAAGGAAACTAAAGGGCAGAGACTTGAGGCATATTTAGATGTCTGAAATTAGGGTCTACCGCCTACTTTCCCTTTCCCAGAAATAAAAAAATTAAACCCAGTGTTTTTTGCAACCAGGATGGAAATGAGAGAAATCATATTTCACTAGAGCAATCACCATTTCAATATAGGTCTCTTGTTACTAATATCTACATTCAAACCTGGCTCAGGCTGGAGTCAGAGACTGGAACTCACCACTGCCTGGCGCCTCTTTGGCAGTTCATATGGAAATAAATGATTGTCTAAAGTGAGCTACTGATGGACAGTTGTCCCCATCAGAGGAACCACAACCAGTTAAAATTAACCAAGGCAATTCTGAACGGTTCCTGGTGGCACACAGCAGGCTGAATGGGTGGTGAAACGGAAGGCTACTTTTCTTTGTTAGGATAGTCCCTCCATACCTTCTCTGTTTACTTGGACAGGGTAGAGCAAACTACTGGTTCTCATTAGGGGCATCATCACCACCATCAACTTGTAGGGGTACTGGTAGGGTAATAAAATTTCATTGTTGATACCATTATTTTCTGAAGTCTGCCTCCGCTAACTGTGACCTGTGACAGGTAATAAACAGAAAAAAAATCCAACAACCTGGAAGTCATTTTTTATATATATACATGCATATATATTTTCAACACTTCTGTAATATATATATATGTGTAATATATATATACATTCGACCCTGCGGTCAGACAATTGCCTAGAGGTGCCAGTATTAAGTCTAGTTGTTGGGTTTTATCATTATAAGTGGCTGAAAGATTTTTAGTCTGCCTAGTGTACCACCTGTTCTATCTCTCAAAAAATTTCTTTGGTGTTATTCTGTTTTTGTAGCTTTGAATGGAAGGAAAGCTTCCATTCCTTGAATGGGAAGTCTCCAGCAGGAGAAAAAAAGCAGCGGGATCTGTTATTCCATGTCCCCAGCTGAACTAGGCATTCCAAGGTCATCTAAAAATTCTCCCTTATCCAAAGATGTAGGATCAGAATTACAAAAAAGTTATGGTGCAGCCAAAAGATCATTTGAAAGATCAATGAAAGGTCTTTGAAATGAAACATATCTTTCTGAAACTGTCAGATTCTGGCCCTGTTGTTATGCTCATAAGTTATTCACTAAATACTTCTAGCACAGAAAAATGGGTTAAGATACATATTAGAAACTATACTAGTCAAAAGTAAAAAAGCATTTTGTGCCATTTCCCAACCTCTTTGTAAAAGTAAACAAATCTGGCACAGTCATCCAAACTCTCTCTGGTTTACATTTTGGTCAGTGATTGTGATAACCAGTCTGACACTCTCAAAGAGAAACTGAGATCCATACTTAAATAGTAAGAACAACACCCAAAATGGGGTATGACACACTTATCTAACAATTTAGACACCCGCACCTGAACCTGAAGCCCTAGGCTCCCTTTACAGCTGGTTGTGTGTCTCTGCTTTAGGATTACTTGTACCATGCTCTATGCTAAATGATCAAATTAATTCACTTATAATAAAGAGATGCAGAGCTTTCAGCATACAGGGAGAAGAACTGGGCAACTGGAAAGAACAAACACTCTTAACTTACAGGAAAAATTATTGGAGTCATGAAAAAGATGAATGAAAAATTGTATATGATCATTGATCATTTTCGTCTGTCATTTTTTTTCTTCCTCGCAGGCTATTCACAAATTCCTTTAATTCATGTTTAACACTTCTTCTTTGAACATTTATTTCTGCTTTCTTTACTACCAAATTTAACAAAATTAGGCAGGATTAAAGAGAATGATAATGTTCTTTTTTCAGTACGTCACACGGCCCTGACTCTTTCCAAACCAAACCATATAAAAGTTAGCTATTCTAGAGGAGATGGCCAAACCCTGACTAATTCACATAATCAAGCTATGTTATATTTTCTTTTGCTGTTATCATGTTTCTTCCAAATGTAATTAAAAATGGACATAAGCATGTAATCCAATGTGACTTAGCAGACTTACTTCCTCAAAGAAAACAGCAGATATTTTGAGGAAAGAGCATTCAGAATAATTAGTAAAGCAAATACTTTTAGCTTTACATAAGATGTTTTCATATCATTATAAATGGCCTGCCTGTTGAGTAGTCAAGAAATACTGTATTTTCCCTTCACCATAAAAGTTCTGGTACTAATTGCTCAAAAGAGCAGTGAGTGCCAATAACACTAAGCTGTATGGTACAGTTGACACACTGCAGGGAAGGGATGCCATCCAGAGGGACCTGGGCAGGTTTGAGAGGTGGGCCCGTGGCAATCTCATGAAGTTCGACAAGGACGAGTGCAAGGTCCTGCATGTCAGTCAGGGCAATCCCATGCACAAATACAGGCTGGGTGGAGAATGGATTGAGAGCAGCCCTAAGGAGAGGAACTTGGCAGTTTTGTTGATGAGAACCTCAACCTTATAGCAGTCATCCAGTATCTAAAGGGGGCCTGCAAGAAAGCTGGAGAGGGACTTTTTACAAGGGCATGTAGCCATAGGACAAGGGGTAATGAAGCTTTAATATGAAAGAAGGTAGATTTAGATTTGCTATAAGGAAGAAATTCTTCACTATGAGGGTGGAGAGGCGCTGGAACAGGTTGCCCAGAGAATCTGTGGATGATTCATCCCTGGAAGTGTTCAAGGCCAGGTTGGATGGGGCTTTGAGCAACCTGGTTTAGTGGGAGGTGTCCCTGGCCATGGCAGGGGGGTTGGAACTAGATAATCTTTAAGGTGCCTTCCAACCCACACCATTCCATGATTCTATGATTCTATGATTCTGGGCAGAATCACATAGTTCCCACAGAAATATTAGGTATTTCCTACTTTGCAACTAGCTCAGAAACAGTCCTAGCCACGGGGCATATACAATCGGGGATTAGACCACCTGGTGAAAGAAGAGAAAGGCTCATTTTTTTAAATTCAGATGTTTGTTCATCCTAATAGTAATAATGGTCATCCTTTGGTTAAATGTTTTGCCTTCTTCCTGTATTGCTGTCAATAAATCAGGGCAAACTGCAGTGAAACTGTTGAAAAACTGCTGTTAAATGTATATCCTAGTTCTATGAAATGCTCTCTCTTCAACTGCCTGTTGGCAAACAAAATAGCTGAAAGCCTGGAGAGCTGAAAAGAGGAGGTACCACAGAAATCCTGGTGCTTCCACAAAGTCGAGAATTTGTTAATTTGTTGCAATTATTTTCTTGCTTTGAAGGATTGCTATTGCTCCTGACCAGTTAGTGAAAGAAGATGCTCTTAAATCTGCAACAGTTCCAATCCTTACAAGACCAAAAAGCCATTCAGACTTATAACATGAGATGTTACCTGACAGTCTGTGGGGGTTCTAGGAGTTTCTTGTTTCATGGGGTTTTTTAATCTTTTAGGAGAATGACTCCAAAAGTATTTCATCTGGTGTTATTTATTGATGATTCTGCCTAATGCAATATTGCTCTGCTTCCTTTAATCCATTATTCTTAAACATCTTAGTTCTGGGAGATACTCGGGACAATGGGCAACACCCAAATTTTAATTAGTCTTTGAACATAAATATTTTAATTCACTCAGTAGGCTTAAAAAGAGGGGGTACTATCTTGCATCATCCTTGTCCTTAAAATGCTGAGCAAAATGAACTTCCAAGTTTATTAACACCCATAAATTGTCTCCTTTCTGAGTTAACAATAAAGCAGAAGCGGAAGACCTGGCGGTGCTGCTTCTCAGGCCCATAGCTTCATAGCAGTGCGAGTTCTAAACGTCTTCTGAGTCATACAGTCCAGTGAGACCTCTGAGGTACATCTAAATCATGCAATTGTAAAATCCTCACAACATTAAAGCCCATATTAGATACTGGCTTGGTGTCAGGACAGGATCTGAGTGGACCTGTCCCTTCGATGCATTTTGGTTCCTACCAGGAGTAAAACTAGACACAGAAGCAGTAAGGAGGGTAGCTCTGTATTCAGATGGACCCTTGCATCTCAGTTTTCAGTTAGGATAACCATTTAGGATCACTATCAGACAGAAAAAGCTAAATGAGTGCTTTCAAAGCCAAACAGCCTATCAGTACAGCTGAGAGAAAGTTAACTATTTTATGAAATATCCTGTCTTATTTTCCTTTATGAAAAGCCTGTAAGAACAGTGCATCCTTATCCACGATAACCTGGCAACTGCGGTTACAGCCTCCCACATTACCTTATTAACAATCAGTAGCCGTGTACAAAGAAGCTGTTATTTACAATGAGTATTTCTAATGGCACTTGAAGGAAACCACAAGATCTGACAGTCCTCTGTGCAGTCCTTCATGTTATTTACTGGAGCTGGCTGAGCAAACTGGAGGGTGTTTGAGTGTCCACTAAGCTGTATAAATAGTTCCCCAGCTGCTGTGAAGATTCAAAAGATTAAAAACTGTGGAACAAACTGGGTTGAAAGAAAACATATCAAATAAAAGCACTAGGATTTTTCCATTTAAAAATCTGAACCTTCACTGATATCTCAGGTTGGGAAATGTGACCAGCTCTATTTCTTAGTCAGGCTTCGATTTCAGCATCACTGTCTCAAAGATCAGCAAGTAGCTCCAGTGCTTGATACCAGTTCATTCTGGTCCAGCTGAGGTGAGCTGTATTGCAACACTACAAGTGAAGCACCCACGTAATTCACGTACTTCCATACTCTTTTAAAAGATGCATTATGGCCTTTTATATCTCACCCACAACACCACCACTGATGTAATTTTGGTCAAGAGCTTTCTTTCTTGATTTAACCTATTTTATTTTTTTTCCTTGAGTGAATAATCAGGCAGCACATTTGTTTTGGAAAATGTATCTTTTCAGTGTAGGGAAGAGAAGTACAGCAGCTGAAGGTATTTGCACAGCACGGCAACAGCAATACCTATCTGCAACGAAACATTTGCTAGAGCATTTCACAAAGAGAAGAGCAGCCCATGTAAATGAGACACTGAGCAAGCACACCAGCTGTACCCTGAGGCACTGTTCATGGAAGTCTGGAAGGAGTTACTGGGTTTGCTTTGGGTTGGTTTTCCAGAAACTAAGCACAATGTGTGAACTTGAGTCCTGCTATAAGCCAATACATTCCACAGCTGAGTTTCCTTATGCCTCATTTAGATTTCTCCCAACAGAACTGAAAAGTATAGCTTTGGAGTTCATTCCAGCACTTTGACCACTATATGGTATGGAAAGAGCACCACTTTTGCTCAGAGCATGTGTTTCAGTAATAAGAGCAGCAATGGGGTAAATCTGAGTCTATTATGTCTCTATTTAAAGAGAAAGCTAAGGTAGCCAGGACTATAGGCAGAGAAAAGAGAAATAGAAGGAGTGAGATAATTCCATAGCAAAGAACATAGCAAAGGAGTACCTCAGGAAAGATGGGTGTATGTGGGACGGTATCCCTACTTTTACTTAACAGTGATTTCCTGCAAAACTATCTGTTGCTGACAGAGGAGGAAACATCTGTGTAAATTTGAACTAAATACTTCATTGTCACACAAGCCTGCACTAACCTACAACTAACCTATGTCAAGTAGTGAAAATAAAGTAAATCAGACATCGTGTAGTTCATCATAACTTAATAACAGAAGTTAAAAACATGATTAGAAAGATAGATAATGAAAGCCTCCACAAAAATCTGGGTGACACAGTAAGATCCTTTCTAACCATTTCTGGACCAAAAGGTCCCAGTTTTAGGGTGCAGTAAAGCCTAGCTTAGTGAAAGACAAAATCAAGCCTTGTATTCATTTTATTTGGAGTATTCGTTGCCCCAGGGAAGTCTGCAGTCCCAGGAAGAGTGGAAGGCCATGCAGACCACCCCCAGCTGCAGTTTGTTTTTGTTCGCTGGTGTCTGATCAAACAGGTCTGTGGGCAGCAGGCAGAGGTCCAGCTGTACCTCTGCTCTGCTGAGGAGCTACAGCTGCTGTGATAACCCCCCACCGGGCACAGGTATACCTGCAATCTCTCTTTCTCATTGCCAGTGGTGAAGCCTCGCAGAGGATCGGGGTGGCTGGAAACAGAGGGCTTTGGGGGACCCAAAGTGAGCTCACAGCTTCTGCCCTCAACATCTCCTTCTTGAAGGGGCATGGGCTGACCGACAGAAGGGACCCTGAGCTGACCCTCCCATTTCCCTTTCCATATCCCTGTGGGCCTCTTCTTAAAACCTGAATACGACTATTTCCTACCGGAGTAAATACCAAAGTCAGTGAGAAAAGCAGTGTTGTTTTTTAATTAAGGAAATTTAATTAAGGAAACACTTTGGCTCCATCACTGGTAGTTTTATCAGCTAGATTTATTCTTCTAAAAGAAGTGTTCAGTGGAGCATCAGTCAATTCATTTCTTTTCAATTTTCAACAAGAAGCAAACCTTGTCAGGAGAGGCAATATGTCTTTGGACATAAAAAGATTCAGCTGGTCTGCTAGGAGATATTCTCCTTTGTCTCATTCACGCTTGTGAGCTTCCTCATTTATAAATTCCAACCGTGTTATAACTTTTTGTTTCAGGCAGTTCTGTGATTCCTGAATTTTTAAAAACAGCCGCTACCAGTGGAGGGAGGTGGTGGGGGGAAAGGCATCAACTGTTACACTGAAAATCCTTACCTCTTTTACTTTTTTGCTTTGGAAGATGACTGAGGCGTAAGTAAAAGTCATAATCAAAAGGGTAAGAGCAAGAGTGTTTCCTCATTTTTGCAAAGAAATCTTGCAGGAATCCTTTCCATACAGGAGTCACTTGTATGAGTGCACAAGGAGAAGAGGGATAGAAATACTTGAAGTGAAGGAAATGGAAAGGAGTGGTCTAGCAGTACCACCATACCTTTTAATATCTTTCAAGTCTTTAACGACCTTTCTCATTTGGTGCCTATCAGTGTAAAATGGAAGTGTTACATTCGCACAGAACAGACTTTATTAACCCAGCCTTCAGTTCGTACATGTGCATGCAAATGTGCTCTTCTCCTTAACCTTTGCAATTCAGAGACGAATGTGCCCATTTATTAGATAGCTATTGACTGAACGCTGCAACAGTATGCTGGACCTTTAGGTATGTATTTATCAAGGACTGTGATGCCTGAATTGGAATTAGAAGTAATTACTTAGTCGCAAAGTGAATGAATTTAGAAGACAAATTGGTGCTGACAATCCCATGATTCAGACAGTATTTTATCATTATTGATTTGAGATAGTTTCTAATTTGTTTTAAAAAGATAATGGCTTGAGTATGAAATAAATGGAATTATATTTATTAAGTTCTGAACTCTGTTGTTTAAAATAACATTTCTTCTTTTGCCTGGCTACTAAAATGCCCTATTCTTTATTCACTTGGTGATTTGTAGGAATCGGTGAGTTTAGAGAAAAATAGTTATGTTTTACTGCTTTGTTTTCCAGACCCTTGGCTCAGGTAGGCTACTTTACCATGTGATGTGAATTTGTGCTCATTCTTTAAAGATTTTTTGCCCACACAAGACTACTTTGGGTTTTTAAAGCAGCCTCCTCAACAACCAGCATGACAGATCTGCCTCTCCTCCCTGACCTTCATGAAAGAAGAATAAAGGTTGGTTTGAGGAAAAAAAAGGAAAGTGTTTAGGGACATAGTTGGTTTTATTTGTAGACTATGACACTGGAAATTAATAATTATGGAGGAGAGACTTTTTTTCAGGCCATTTCAGCTCCATAAAATATGTTACCTTATTTGTTTTTATTCTGGTAGAGTTCTTTTCAAACCAGTTGGGATATACAAAGAGAAAAGGGAAGGGGAGGGGAGAGGACAAGAGGTGACAAGTATAGTACAAAGTTATAAAATTTGAATAGACAAGTAAGATAAAACTTTCCAGGATTTGAACCTAAGAACTTGGGAAAAGACTGAAATGACCCAATTATATTAATGATTAAAAAATGCATATTCCCAAAGCAACTTCGGGCAGGACTCCATGAACTCTACTTACCTGTGTGACCTTTTTAATTACTACTACTAAATCATCTTTCCATTTACTAAACCCCACTCTGTTTATTCTGGAGTCCTAGAGTCCACAAGAATTTCCTGAGTACCATGATCAGCTTTTATTCCCTCATTACACAAACCTGCTTTCAGCTTGGCTGTAGTTCTTCATCACATAATACTAAAATGAAAAGGGGAGGGGGGGAATAAGTTGAAGAAATGTTGAATTTTCATTGCAAGCTTACCCCTTAACAAATGAACATAGGACTTCTGTTATTTTCATTTTATTTTCATTACCAACAATTTTGTGATTTGTTTATTACTTTGAGAAAAGTTTATGTAAAGCAAATTTGGGTTTGCATGCAATTTTCTGTTTGTTAGCAAATTGGAGGAATTGAGAATTTTTTAACTTTGAGCACTTCTTGCCACAGGAATTCTCATCTGTTTATAGCTTTGAAGTCCAATTTAAAGTCCCATTTTAAAAAGTACTCCGTCAATATTAAAAACCAAGGAAACCTTTTAAAGCTTATAAAATATCGGTGCATCTCCATACTCAGGCCACAGCTTCATGTCTCAGGACATGTTAGCAGTATATGTTATCATCTCAGCAAAGAAACAACATAGAATTCCAGTTGGGACTGGAAGAGGAACATTTCTTTCCTTGCTTTCCCATGGAAAAAGGTATGTCACAAGGCATTCCTCCACTCATAATACCTGAAAACAATGAGCAGATCTTGTCCTTCCACCACACAATACAGGTCTACTGTAGTTGACTGCATAATTATGAATTATAGAAAGAAAAAAAGAAGTATACAGAAGGCGAGAGTAGCTTTCTTACCACTATGAATTCATGCCAAACTGCAGGATCCACCCAAACAACTTAATCTCTCTCCCACCCTTCCAGCCTGGAGCTGTCATAAGGTCAGGGCTGTCATGAGGTCAGTCCTGTCGCTGACCACCTGCAGTTCCCTTGCACAGTTCTTCTGTAATACTCCTCCAAGAATTAGCATGTTCATATAGTAAAAGAAAAAAAAATAATTAAAATACAAACAAAAAGCAAGTCTACAAAAACTAACCTAGCTGGATTTTGTTGGTATGGCAAGATCTGCATGTAATTTTCATAAGAGAAGACCAAATACAGAAAGGCACATAATTTAGGGGAGTTTTTTATATCTGAAAATAAGCCTAAGCAAGCTTGTTTCCTTTGTTTAATAGATACATGCTATTTCCGTCTGTTATGGTATATTGACACTGCGGTAAATTTAGACCAGTGCTGACTTTATTTGAACTGTAGATTTGGATGCTCCACCTCTGCTAGTTTCATTTGCTTCACTACAGAAGTGCCTTACAAACATGTCATGAAAATTTCCAGAGAAATAAAGCAAATCTGCCAATGGCTGATCCCAGAGGAAAAGAAAAAAAACAAAAGAACTCCCTGCTTTTGCTCACTTACAGATTTATCTTCTAAACTATGTTATTTTACCAACCAAAAGACACTGCACTGCTCTGAGTTTCATAAATGTACATACAATTGCATAACATATAGTTCATCCCATGATACATTATTTTCGGACTGCTCCCAAAGAGGAGGAAGAAGAGTTAGTACAGAAACAAAGTTATTTTTTTCATTTAGGATAAAAATAAAAATATCTTTCCTCTGCCACTAGGCTTATAAAAAATATTTTGCAAAAGAAAGCCTAGCCAAAATGACACACAAGAGAAGGTTTTACAATGATGGTATCTAATTAACTCCTAACCCTAAACGGAGCACAAAAGTCTCCCAGAGTCCATCGTGTTCCAGTAGAAATCCATTCTGGTCCAGAAATGCACTGAGGACAACTTCCTTCACTGAGAGGTTAAGAAGTATTTGGTTTTGTGACTTTTGGTTACTGATAAACTTGAGGTCCCCAGCATGTTACTTCATTTTTGAAAACCGCTGTGCTCAGCCAAGCTCCCTGTTCTCCACCCAGGGTGGATCTCCCTGGGTGCAGTTGAGAGCATGCTATATAATACAGGATAATGCTATATTATTATAAGAATTACTATATACAGCCAGACAAATCAAATTACAAATGTATTTATCCATACCACATTTTCTAGTAAGCTGTGTAACCTATTCCTTATATGTTTGAGGTTTGAAGGAAAGGAGTATGAGAACTTAGTGTACAGCAGACTGCCACTTTGTACTACATATTAAGCCAAATTTTCAAGGGTCTCAGGTCTCTTTAAGCCTGATTTTTTCTGCCTTTCCAGACCACTACAGGTATGTCTGGATGCCAGATAGGTAGTAGAGGTGACATCCATCTGGGGGAAGTTTTCTCATAGTTTTGCTGAAACAACAAATAATAAAAGATTCAGATTCAACAGTGTGTGCAACTGATTGTCCTTCCCAAACTTTTGCTGGAGTTGGTAGAGACTATTGAAGCTGAAAAGAGCAAAATGAGTCTTGAGCTTCATTGCACAAGATGTTAGACATATATGAGAAAGAAATTTGACTAGAGCATGCTTGGGAGGAAACAGGACAGAGAAGGGTGAGCCAGCACAGCAATCTGGTTGTTTTATGTTCCCAAAATGCATGCAGTCTCAGCAAATGCACATTTCAAGCACATTTTCTGTTCCTGGTGAAATGACTTTCCTGACACTGAACAGCAACTAGACTTCTGGATGGGTAATGATCGAGGCTCATATACATAGCAATTTTTAACTTCTGCAAGCAGAATCTCACAGTCCCGATCCGGGGCTAGTCACAACTCTTCTCCACCTCAGCTCTTAGAGTACAGGTCTTGATAGCAGTCTTCACAGTTACTTACTGGGCTCAGACATCTAGCGTGTGAAAGTCCCATGTTCCTAGTGAAATACTGTAAAGACCAGGCTGGTTACCTTATCTGATCTCTCATTTAAATAGGCTCCTCAAAATAAGTGCGGTTTTTCTCATTATTAAGTTCTAATTTTGCTTACTCTGGTCATTTTCAGAGTGGATGGGTTGGGGGGGGAAGTTATTTTTTATTTTCTTTTTTAATACATCTTGAAGTGAAGTCAGTCCATGTGAAGCTATCCTCTGGTTTTGTCAAATTTCCCATCTGGTTTACTATCTCTTTTTTTATATGTCATAAGCTAACCTCATATGGGTTACATGGTAGGCTTTCTGCTGAAAATCTTTGATAGATGTCATGTTCTTACCCTTTTTTTCTGTCTTAGCAATAATGAGCTTCAAATGGTTCTGCAAATTAATGAGGCATAGTCTCCACTCCCGAAAATTAAACAGGGAGTCCCCATTCAAACACTGGTTTTACAAATGTTTCTCCATTCGACTTCCTTAAAATACTTCTTTACTTCTTATATATTGTATCAGCTAGTCTCTATCCTATTTCATAATTTCCTATGCTTTTTGAAGATTATGCAGTTCTTGCAACCAGTCCTCAGGAATGTCTCCTGAACTGCGTGAACTTGTGAAAATATCTGTGAAAACATCTCCTCTTTCTGTTTCCACTTCCTTGAGATTTCAGTAATATTTTCTCTGGAGAGAACGCCATTTAAAATTTACAAGTTTATAATGTTCATAAGTATTTTTTCTGTTGCCCACATAGTTCTGAATCCCTCCTCCCAGGCAAAAACCCAGACTTATGCAAGCAATCACCATTCTTCCCTACAAAATCAGATGCCAAATGATTCTTGTTACTATTTTGCTGCTCCTCTCATGTCAGTCTCTGTTTCTGTATTGTAACCCTTGAAAGTGCCAATGTTTATTTACCAACTGCATATTTTATTTAACAGTTGCATGAGTCATTTAAAATCATCCTGAAGATACGGAAAACCACTTTGCACTTGTCATATTTCATCCCTTTTCTATTTTATTTAGACTTCTTAATAATATCTTCATTTGCATATGCCAAGATCTTTGTACGTTTAAATGACATCAGCATTTATGTTTGATCCATACTAATAATGGAATGTTGTTTTCCTGTTTCCATTTTCTATTACAAAGCATTCCACAAAAAATAACCTCTAATGGTGTATACAAAAACAGAAGGGTCCTGATTATTTCATCAAGTTAACAAATAATTTCACTGCTGAGGAGCAAAAGAAAAAACTATCAAGTATTTCTGCAAAGGCCCTACTGTTTCCCATTCAACTATAGCATATCTTATAAAACAAAGAGAGATTTCTTCATTTAGATAAAGACACATATCTTGATTTAAAGGCAGAGAATCCACCATGTTTCAAGATACAATTTTTTTCAGAATTTGATCACCTCCACTTCCAGTTTTACCTTCAGTCTGTAGCCTATGGATCATGTTAAGCCTTCTGCTGTGGAAATAAATGTTCTCTGATTTTCAGAAAAAACTCCCCTGTGTAGATGTTTCTGAATTGTTATTGTATTATTCCTTCAGGCATTTTAGAAGAAACCGACAGCTTCTTAGGAGTTTTAATATACAAGCATCTTTTTAAAACTCAGATAACTCAGGGTCTATCTGGTGTACTGTGTCTAATGTCTCTGTATCTTTTGTGAAGAGCGAACACCAGAATAGCGTAGAACATTTGTGTCTGTACTATTATTTTGGTCTGGTTCCTGTTTTGCTGTGGCGCTCTGGTCCCTCAGTGGTTGGTGCTGAACACAGGTTAGTTTATTCCTGCGCTATGATCTGCAGGGAACCGCAAACTTCTGTTCTCAGGGAAGCTAGAATAAAGAAAAGGGCATAGTTTTGTCCAGACTGAGCAGTCTACAAGCAGCACAGTTGCAGACTTTGCTAAATTTTGATTCCTCTACTTGAGACAGTCCTCCAACACAACCCCAGCAGGATCACACCCACTAGAAGATCATACCCCACTACCGTTTGAGGAGAACGCACTCTCTGTAGCCCAGTATCAAAACAAAAGATATCTGGGCTGTGAAGTAATCTTTTCCTTATTTTGCCACAAATTCAAACTTGGGGGAAAAAAAAAAATTCTGCAGAGCTGAAACTCACAACATGAGGCACAACGGAAATGATCATTCTGGTCAATGTCTGTAGGGAAACTAGCCCACACCCAGCATCCTGCTTCCCAGAAGACATCCTGGAAGCAATATCAGGAAGATAAAGGCCTAAGACATACCTCAATACAGCTGTATTTACATATACAGCCCGCTACATACCTCTTGAGTGGGGTAAATAACATGTTACCACTGTCAAAACGGTACCAGACACCCAAGGAACACAGACTCTTTCTGCATATCCACAGAAACAACGACTAGTTTGGCTTGACTTTATCTTCTGTCCTCCGCTACTCCCTGATGTATGCTCTCCCTTTGTTGATGCCCCTGCATTGAAAGGCCATCTTCACCGTCCAGTCCCAGCAAACTCCCACCCGTGGCCCAGGAGTTGCTCTCCCTGCCCACATCAAAGTGTAGCGCACAGCAGGTACAGTCAGGGAAAGTGGGAGGAATCACGTTAAACCCCTGAATTTGCTCTGGCAGGGCGTCCTCTAGATATACGGATCACAGAAGGGGTCTCTTCCGCTTGGCACCCTCAGGACTCCTTGGGACTTTTGCCCTTTCTTAGGTCACTTCTTCCATGGTATGCTGGGTATGGATGCTTTCAGGATGCATGTTGCAGACAAACTTCTGCAGCAGGCACGCCAGCCAGCTGTGCGCGTGCAGGAGCAAACCAGAGAGATCAGAGTTTTCCAGTAATGTGACATCAGACTGTTCCTGAGTGGAAAACACCATAAGGCGTGCAGCAGCAGCGGCATGTCACGCAGGGATGACACTGTCCTCCAAGGCTCCCTCTGCCTTGCAGGAGGACACACAGAGAAGCACAGGGCTCTCAATATGCTCACAGCAAGCTGCAAAGACATTGCACAGAAACACTGTTGTCACAGTCAACACAAGCTGTTTCCCCTTCTTTCTCCAGCTGTTACAGACACTGGAAGGATTTCTGTCCTCCCACAAACTCCCACGGAGATTCCCAGAGCGCTACGGATGCCGCCATGATACCATCTCCTGCAATGTTTGAGACATTTACCGGTAGCAGGTGAGTTCTGAGCTACCTTCTGGGAATATAGTTTGCCACAGAAAGAGGTCAGCCCAGGTGTCCACATCAAGCCCATCTAGCCTTGGGATACGCTCAAGCAACACTGCAGGATATTATGTTCTCCAAATATGACTCTGCGCTGCTACACTTGCTAAATCAGTGTCCAGACTTACCCCTGAGGAATAAGAAGCTGCTTAGCACTTGCCAAGAATAACACACCTGCTGGTCAGACACGTGGCTGCAGCAGACTGCTTGGCAGAAGACCCTGGGGGCAGCTGTGGACTAGCTGCCCTGCAGTCGTTTACCTGAGAAAAGAACCAAGATGGCATTAAGAGGGCAGCTCCTTGGGGTGTTTCAGAGCCGGGAGCTCTTTGCTATTACCGCCACAGGAGCACTACTGATGCCATCCATCTGCCATCTCTAGTGCTGCTCTGACCTCCACTCTGAGACATCTGCCTTCACACGCTTTGGCACTAGTAAAACACGCATTATTCATAGGAGCTCGTGAGATGCAAGCCAGTAAGGAAACAAATGTCCCCTTGGCAATTCCTTTTTGAACTGCTTTTAAATCATTTTATGTGTTGCTAAGCTTTTGGTAAGAATACAATTTGTGGTTAAATTAAACATCTTACAGGAGTCTCCCGTCAGGTACATGTGTTTGGCTGTGACTGTTAGGACAAGAGGTAATGGGTACAAACTTGAATATAGGAAGTTCCATCTGAACATGAGGAGGAACTTCTTTACTTTGAGTGTGGCAGAGCATTGGAACAGGCTGCCCAGAGAGGTGGTGGAGTCTCCGACTCTGGAGACATTCCAAACCTGCCTGGACGCCATCCTGTGCAACCTGCTGCAGGTGGACCTGCTCTGGCAGGGGGGTTGGACCAGATGATCTTCAGAGGTCCCTTCCAGCCCCTAACATTGTGTGATTCTGTGATTCTATGATTCTTTGAATACAGGAGTTTAAGTTACCACCCAGCTCATAACGTGAGCTGCCCTAACAGCTTCACGCTTTCTCTCTCTCTTCCCCAGTTGTGATACACTCCGAAATATCGTAAACTTTAAGCCCAACTTTCCCTCAAAACTGGAATGGAATAAAAGAACGTGAATTACTCCAGCAGTGAGGTGATCACCTAAGTTAATCAAGTTAAAAGATAAGCTTATATTTTAAGTGTATTTTATCCACTACAGTTTCAACCTAACCTGCAATCACCTTATAAAAAACTTTATCTCCAAAAAAATCATAGAGATTAGTTACCCATGCTATGACCCTTCAATTTTTTGTTTACTTTATTTTCTAATTGCCTTTCTATACCTCACCAAGGGCAAATATCAAGTTATATATTCTCTGTTTATATAGGCGATATCCATTGCCCATCTTATATATGGACACATCATCGACTTTTTTCTAATTTTCAGAGCTCCTACAATATACTGTGGTATGGTAATGAAAGCATTTCCAGCCCAATTCTTCCAGAAATTTTAAATGTAAGTTACCTACTCCTAGCCATTCACAAATATCTAAATAATATTAATATAAATAATAATATTAATGTTTATCTATTAATAAAAATAAATTTATTTATTATATATAACTATATTCAGCCTGAGAAAGTTGGGGTTGTTCAGCCTGAAAAAGAGAAGGCTACAGGGAGACCTTATAGCAGCCTTCCAGTATCTGAAAGGAGCCTACAAGAAAGATGGGGAGGGACTTTTTCCAAGGGCACATAGCGATAGGATGAGGGGTAATGGCTTCAAACGGGAAGAGGGTAGATTTAAACTAGATCNGGGTAGGAACTAGATGATCTTTGAACGTCCCTTCCAACCTAAACAATTCTGTGATTCTATGATTCTATATTATATATTGATGTATGAAACTATTCTTAATATATTAATATATGAATATAAATATTAAAGCTAAAATATTTCAAATGCTTAACTCATCTGCATATTCACATGCAGCTCTTTCTCATTTTTTTGGAGTTGTAAATACTTATACGATACAAATTTACAAACCCACTTGGTAGGGCTGGTTTTTCACTTGGTGATCCATAATTTTGTTCTTGATGTGCAAATATGATCAGAAAAATAACCATACAAAGAGTGTTTAATAGAATCATAGAATTGCTTAGGTTGGAAAACACTGCTAAGCTCATCAAGTCCAACCATTAACCTAACACTGCCAAGTCCACCACTAAACCATGTCCCTGAGCACCACGTCTGCATGTTTTCTAAATACCTTCATTGATGGTGACCCAACCAGTTCCCTGGGCAGCCTGTTCCAATGTTTGATAACCCTTTCGGAGAAGAATTTTTTACTAATATCCAATCTAAACCCCTGTGGTGCAACTTGAGGCCATTTCCTCTTTTCCTATCACTTGTTACTTGCGAGAAGAGACCAACACTCTCCTGGCTACAACCTCCTTTCAGGTAGCTGTAGAGAGCAATAAGGTCTCCCCTCAGCCTCCTTTTCTCCAGGATAAACAACCCCAGTTCCCTCAGCCACTTCTAATAAGATTTGTGCTCGAGACCCTTTACCAGCTTCGTTGCTCTTCTTTAGTCATGACCTTGTTCTTTACCTCAACATGTCGATTTCCTGTCTCTAATCCCAATTTGATTTATACCAGTCACACCTCTGAACACATACACACTAGAGGAAAAGTACTGTTTTAAATTCATGTTTGCTTTCACCCAGCCCTCCTTACTCTTGCAGAGAAAAAACATTTTACCACTGTTAATAATTCAAATCAAATATGCTCAGGAATGAGCTTTTGGTATGTTATTGGGCCTCATGTATTATTGAAAAAATTGTCAGACAAATTTCTCATTGCATGTTATTTATCATCACCAGTGGAGTTAATAAGAAGCTTGTATGTTTTGATCCCATTTCTTCAGTGGACTTTGTAGTTCTGGTAGCTGGAAAAATATTAAATTTTAACTTGTGAACTCAACACAAGTTATACAGTTGGTCCTTGACTGCTTTTCACAGCTCAAAATGGAGGTAAATCTGACATGATGATGATCTATTGGTGTTCTGCATCCTCTTTGCATGCAGATCACTTGTTATATAAGGACAGAGTACTTAAGGACTAGAATATATTTGTGTATAAATGTATGTGTATTTATTTTTATGTATCTACATTCACTTAATTTGATATATGTATGTCAGCACAATGCCAGCTGAAATAATTAGATGTTTTTCTCTAGATTTTCTTATCTGAGAATCAGCGTAGCTCTTCTACAGTAATATATAAACTTCTGTGTGATAACATATAAAAATATTAGCAATTTACCAAGTTAATACATTTTAGAGACTTTTCAGCACTACCAAAAAGTAAAAACCAGGCAAATTTCAAACAGCTTCTCTCCTTCCCGTCCTTCTCCCTAGCTTTGTAATTCTTAGCTCTTGCCAAAGCCTGGAAAAAGTTTAGACTGCATTTATGTTCTATTGTAGCCATCTTTTGAGCAAATACAAAGCTGTCAAACATTTACTTTATTGATCCTGTCAAAATAAGCATTTTATGAGGTTTCAGGGCAGATGTATTTCTTGTAATTGTCTTTGTAAAAGAAACAATGGTTTGTAGGACAGGTTAAGGGCTTGATTTTCCCAGTCTAGCAAAATGCTTCACATTTATTCCTGTGCTAAGCTAGTGTGAAGTCAGTGTAAAATTTCACCAGTGAGAAATCAGCAGCTACTGTGCAAAGCTGTTGATGAAAAAGCAGAAGATACGAAAGAACACTGATGGCTGGTTCTGTCCCTCCATCAACAAGAATTATCATGCAAATGCATCGACCTGCCTCCGAAAGATACTAGATTTTTTCCCCCCTGTTCAAACACAACAGCAGTCAGTCCATAACTTGGCTGTACAAACCCCAAACCATCCTCTAATACAAAATAACTTCCATTTATTTTTGCCCAAGAACGTTTTGGAGCCGCATACTATTTGAAGCTGTACATTGCTGTGAACTGGGAGAAAGAGATTTTCAGATGAGCAAAACCTTTCCACTTGTTTATATCTTTTTCGTCTTAATTGCAATGCAGACAGCTGAACTAAATAAGAAATTTATTAATTTAAAGTCTTCGGCTTTGTCTTCTAGTTGTGCTGTCTGATCCATGGCCAAGTCCTGCTCAAGTCAATACAGAGATGCTTTCAGTTAAGTTCTCTGAATAAAGATTTCATGCTGTCGCTTGAAGTGGATGATATATTATAGTTTATAAAAGACTTCCAGCAAGTGCATGCCTTTGCCTCAGCTAAGGCATGTCTTATGGAGAGAGTGATCTTTTTTCCCCAGAATCTGTGGTCAGTCACCTAAAATGAAAGAATTTTCTAAAAAGTGATGATGATGTTACAAAATGGCATATTCAGGGGAACCGGTCTAGTCTGTTTTCTTAACAGCCTTCTGTAAATTATCATGTGCCATGGGATTTTATTGCAAACCAAAATGAGGGAAAAAAATTAACTCTAGTTAGTTCTTAAAGAAATGTTGTCCAAATTGAGTAAGAGGGACTGATGATGAAGAATCACTATATACTTTGCTTTTTCTGTATTTCACTGGTTCCTGCATGCTAGCCACTGTCAGAAAGAGGACACTGGGCCCTTAACTCTAATTTGTTAGAGCTACTCTTCTGTTCTTGTGTTTTATTCTGAGTTTTAACCAGACTTTCAAACTCATTCTTACTTGCTGTGTCCTCTTACTACAGAATCTGGCAAACAACCATTTCTAGCACACATGCCCCTTTATTTGACCCCACTTCATCTGAAATGGGATAAATCTGACGATAGGCTCCCAGTTCACAGGAATAGACATCAGAAGAGGAATGGGTTTTGTGGATGCTTTTGATCTAGCTATGATCTTTCTGACTGAACCTCATTTCAGTAGAAAACATTACTTGTTCGGCATGCTCAAACCATGTGGTGACTGAAGAGCTGTGGAAAGAAACCACATGTTGGTTAGATGAAGGCTATTGGTTCAGGGCAGCAGAGTGAAGGATTATAATGCTAAATTAACATATACTGCCACTGCCTTGGAAAAGGAGAAGCATGCTCCTGTCTCCAAACAAAATTCCAAGCAAAAATTCATTACAATTCCCAGAGAATGCGCTTAGGAAATAGGCTAAATGCTACCGGAGGACATGAACAGGAAAATCGATATTTCAGCTTGAACCTCTTTCAGGGGTGTGAGAGAGATATTTGTGGCTTCAGTGATCGCCAGTGTAGAGATGTCCTGCAGCAAGCCCTAGAGGCTGCTTACTACAGCCCAAGCTGCCCAGAGGTCCCTGCCACACAGCTCAGGACAATGCAGGCAGAGTATGTAGGGCTTAGAGACAACATGCAGATGGTGCTGGGCTTCCCGCTGCTCTTTTACAGGCTGCTCTGGTGTTGCTGCAACATTTCATAGCTCCAGGTCAATGCAGTCAGAAGACAGGCAGCCTGATCATCACCCCACTTTTTTATATAGAGGGACTATCCCACTTTTTTTGAGCTTAAATGACAACCAGAATATGCTTGTGCCTGGAGTTATACGAATGAATAAGAAAAAATTGCACCAGAAAGCTTTACTGATGATCAGAGGAGAAATATAGGTATCTCCAGAGGATCATCCATTTAATCTTAAAAGAAGGAGAACTGGTCACCCTGCAAAATGCTGTTTTCATCCACCCTGCCGTTAGACACTCTGCAGAAGTTCTGCCACCCACAAGAGGCCATGATCCCTTTCCAGCTACAAACAGAATAAAATAAATTCTAATAACAAGCTTTTATTTTAGAGCAATATGCAAGCAACTTACATGCCTTTGTTTCCAGATTTTTTCCTACACTGCTCATCTACCTAAAAAGCAGATTCTGCAGTTATTTCTTTGGGTTCCTCCAGCAGTCAAAAAGCAACCTGTCCGCCAGAAAATTCTCTTTCAATTTAAACCTGCAATGCAGTTTTACCACATGTTCTAAGAAATTGTGAAGTCAGCAATGTTTTCTTTGCCAGCTTCGCTTCATTCCATATAAATCACAATGCTATAGTCAAATAGCCCATTTTATATTAATTGTTATTAATCACCCCATTATGTATTGTGCAAAAAGGTTGTTTAACATGTCTGCATTATGTTATTTAAATGGATGTTGCAGCACTGTGCATAGTCTAATTTGCTAGGATTTTACAAATATATGCAAAACTCTTATTACTCTCGTGGGAACAACAGCTTTAGAAGTCACTATATTTAAATGCATGTGGCACTAATTCAGGGGTTTGCTGCACGTATTTTATAGCTGCTAATTGACAGGTTGTTTAGCTTGAGGGCTCATGGGAATCTGTAGATGAAGCTATTTTGCCAGATGTATCAAAATTCAAAAGTTATTTTACTGTAGCAAACTTAATTCTGTAGTTAAGGTAGGGTGAGACATGGAGTAGGGCAGTGGACATACACTAGTGCACAACATCAGAAGATGTTGGTTTATGTCTTTTGCAAATATTAAACATCCATGTGTCAAAGAAGTATTTGTTACATTTACTACATCCTGGGTTAGGAAATTTTCTTGTCTACTTATCTTTTCTCTGCCTCTTTTGTTCTGTTACTATCAGGTGAACTAGACTGTACAGGTCTGCCTGAATTAAAACTGCACTAAAACAAACAGAAAAGTTGATAAGTGCCCATAAAGGTTCTTCCAACGGAAAATTTTCATCCATTTGAAAATACTGAGATCCCTTTCATAGTAGAATAACACTCTGAAGTATAACCAATGGCAAATCACCCCTTTGAATAGGGGGCTGTTATCAGAGGAAAAAGCAGAGAAAAGGAAAACATTTCTTTTGCTGTTTTTGGCATTTCATGGGCCAGGCCATGTTTTCATTTCGGGTTGGATATTACCTTCTTCTTGAAGGTAAGATCAAAGAAATCAGAGGCTCCAAAACCAGAATTCTTGGAGTCAAGGATGAGAAAGTCATTATTATGGTAACTTACTTGAGTTTTTTGTTTAGTACCACTACAGTGGACAGAAAAGGGTGCAGGAGAATGACCCTGCTGTTATCTGCAAAAAAACAGCTTGCTTTTGGATCACTAATTGTGAAGGATCAACCTAATCTCTGCTACAGAAACCCTCTATCATGAAAGCACATTTTCCTTGCAATAGCACATGACAAAGTGATATGGTTCGGTAACTGTTCATAAACAAGAGGCGAGTCTCATAGAATCAGTCTCCTGATTATGCAGATATAGGTCCAAGGAAGAAATCTTACAACAGAAGTCCCAAGAGCTCAGGCAAAGCTGAAGGCAGTACACAGCTGACAACTTGTTCAAAGGCACTGCAATGGATGCAGATGCTTTTTCACTAGCCTAATTCTGAAAACCTTATTTTCTTACTCATTCTTTGACCTTAAGTGTTGGTTTTATTTGAGTAAACACTGGTTAGGACTTCCTGTCTTGGGTTTAATGAGTTAGGAACACTAGCCAAAACCTGATGGGTCACAACTAGATCTGAAAGGTCAAATTAAAAATAGAAAGTATGATGATGATGTGGGTGACTGGAGCTGAAGGCAGACAGCCTACAAGACATGGAAGACCTGGGCATTGTTCCTATTTGTCTTCTTTGGCCCCATAAGGGAGAAGTGTCTAAGCAGCTCTGGTGGGTCTGAGGTACACATTGCTCAAACATAGTTCTGGATGCTAAATCAGGCACCTGCAGATACTTTGTGTATGGCCTACTTTTTCGCAGCTCTACCAAACCAGTTCTTTCACTTATTTGTCACGTGGCTAGTTTTTTATGTGACTTCTACCCCTCAGTTCTAATTCACACAGGAACAGGTTTCAAAGTTCAGACTCTTACATTGTCAGACTCTCAGGGACAGATGGATGAGCCAGAAAATGATCAAAAAAAAGTGTAGGATATGGAAAACTGCATGAGACCCAGACTGTTTTGTAAGTGACCCCATGTGGTTAAGCATATCCGATACATGTACCTATGCTGAAATTTCTACTTTAAAGAAAATGTTGCAGAAATGTTTTGTTCAGGAGATGGATTTGATAAAACTACTTTATTATAACACTCTCATCCAGCTCAGTAGACCAGCTTACCATTGCAAACTATTTCTTTGGCATTTAGTTATTTTCCTCTTTGCGGTACAAAGAGCAGTTCTATGGTTTTCCTGAACTATATGAATGAGTTGAGTCATCTATGACTCTGATAAAGAATGAAGGTAATATGTGAAGAAGCAGCGCACTGAATAGAAATTGGTGCTTGCTATGAATGATGCATGAAGGTTCTCTTCTAGAAGAAAAATATGAAGCTACTGTAAAGTCTCTACTTAATACTAGAGTAAGTGCAGACATTTTTCTAAAGGCATTTTTGTCTTTCCTTTCATTATTAGTAATCAAGCTATTCATTCTCCTCCTCATAAATGATATTACATGTCATTATAGATAAAGCATAATATTTTTATTTCTCTCCAGTGATCTCAGAAAAAATATAATCCAAACCAAAATAAAATCAATTATTTTTCTTCCCAGCAGAAAGTGGATAGCAACACAAAATTACGGTTGTATGTGGGTCATCAGTGAGGTAATTTTCAACAATAAAAATTGTTTTTCTGCCAGGTAACATAAAACTCACACCCAGAAAAAAGTAATACAAGATCCAAAGACTCCCAGTTCCTTTCTTTCTTGACATAATATCCAAAAAAACATTTTAAGGCAATCTCAGATGTCAGTGCAAATAAACACTGGCCAGTTACTTTGGGCCTCCTTCCTTCACTCCCTCTCTTTGCCATGCTGATTAATTAAAAAAACAACGAAAATATCTGCAGCTGGCAGTTGCACGGTAACAAGGACAATTTACCAATGTGATCAGATTTTGTGTTTCCAGACATAGAGTAGTCACCAGCATGTTTCCTTACACACACAACGTGAAGATTAATAGTTAGGACAAAATAAATAGGCCAGGATGGGGCATTTTACAGCCCCCTGCAACAGCAGGTGACAGAACAGAGGGATCAGAACAATCACTTGAGATGTCCTGGCTGTAAGAAAGGCTGTTCCTGCTCTTAGGCACCCTTAGCAAGCTCTTTTCCATAGAGCAAACACACATATTCTGCTGGTCCTCAATACTCTTGTTAACCATTTACTATCTGTCTTCATGATCCAGAAGGAGCCCTCTAGAAACTGCCTTCTTTAGGGCTAAGAGTTGCAACAACCCTCTGCTCTAAACATGCCCAATATGAAATTATCACTAGGATCCTTCCATCAAATAAATCTTCTGTCAAATAAATATTTCTGAATAAGGTGCTACTCTTGTCTTGGTAGGAAGCATTCCAATTTTGAAATGAAAGTTCAAGCAAGGGAAGTGAGGGAAGCCCTGCTGTAAGCCAGTGCAACATGTAATGTATTGCTCTGTCCATTCGACAGAACTTACAAGCCCCACCGTCCCACTAAGGGTCCCCCACAGCACAGACAGCCCTAAAACCTGGGGATTTATGTCACATTAGGCTCAACCTTCTGCTAGGTTGATAAAATCCTGTGCCTTTCGTGGCAACGATGCTAGCACAATTCTGGGCAAACATGTAAATATCCAGAGTGCAGTGGGTGTGATCAGGTTAGAAATATTCTCCTTCTCAGTTCCCTGACCCAAAAAACAGTGAGCATTCCACTTCTGCCAGAAATAAGTCTTAACACCCTCGTGGGTTCAGCCAGTCTGTCTAGGTCAGTTTCTGCTGGAGCAGCCCTGCCCCACGCTGCAAGGCAGTCAGCAATGCGTGGAGATGGCAACAGGAGGGAGTTGGGGCTTTAGTCCAGGAGAAAACCCTGGTAAGCACCGCGTTAACATTCACAGCAAACAGCAGCAGGCAAGACAGTCTTCATCTGGGATAATAGGCTTTTTCCAGTGATTGCTCCTTGTCACTTAGGAAGACATCAATCCCAGCTTCTGCTACCACAGGCTGTCATGTCATATATTCCCTTCCCTGGCCTCTGTTTTGTAAGAAATAGTTAATGTCTACTTCTTCTACTAGCAGGCTGCTCCAGGGTTTCACTGTGATGGTGAGAAAATTGTTTCTGGCTTCCAGTTTCAATTTTTTCATGACCAGTTTATAACCATTTCCTCCTGAGCCAATATTGTCCTTTAGCTTAACCAGCTCTTCTCCCTTCCTGATGTTTATCCTCATGATATATTTGCACAGGACAGACGTATCCCCTGTTAGCCTTTGCTGAACAAGGCGATCGCTGGCAGCTCCACTCATGGGATTAACCGTATCACTTCTCCTCCCACCCAGAGCTCAGCTTTCTTAAAGACATGTCTATTTGCTGTTCTGTATTTGTTGTTCTTCAGGCATGTGGCACCATCCCCGTCTTAATAGAGCTATTGCAATCTGGATACTACATGATCCTTATGATTGTATCTTCTTCTAGTGCTCTCAAAACACAGAATTTCTACAACGGGGATGAGATCGTCTGGGAAATCAGTGCACACTACACAACCCTGGAGCCCAGAAGCTCATGTCCCTACATCTGGTACCCCCAGGAAACGCAGAAACTCTGAGTCATTGAAACCTAAAGACACCTGTATTTTCTGGGATTCTGGATCCTGGCTGAACTGAGCCAGCAGAGTTCAAAAAATACAACAATCTTCAGCTAAATGAAAACCCATGCCGTGCTATAGTTGTAAATTGTTGCCTTTGGACTTTTGAAGCTCAACATATCCATCAGAAAATCCCGAGCTGCTGGGACCAGCACACAACTCAGGGGGTTAGTAACCACACACCTAGGGCCAGAGTGAGCCATGATGGTCAATGTTTTCACAAGTGGGAAAAGCCACTTGTGAAAACTTCCCCCTTGCAATTACCTCCTGCTAGCAGGCACATGTGGCCACAGTCTCTGCACGTGCCGGGCCCAAAGCAGCCCCGAAGGGACACTGTGGCTCCGCCTCTCCCGCTCCCAATCACAGTCCATGGGACATACTAGGATTTCAGCATCAAACTTATTTATTCTGTTTGTTACAACAGTGAGGAGCTATTGCCTTCCAGAAGGCCCCTGGGAGACACTACTTCTGTTCTTGTTATCCAGACTTTTTCCCACATTTACCTGAGAAGAGCTGGTGGGCAGCCAGGGAAGCAGCTGTGCAGGGGGACCGGACTTAGCCTGTATCAGTCAGCATTCAACTTCTTTGTTGCAGCTTCACTGCCACAAATCATCCAAAGGAAAGGTAAAGCAATGTTAACATCCTGTCTGTAAAAATAGGAATGGGAATAAAATGTCTCCTTTGGATGAGAGATGCTTCAGGAAGCACTTGCCTGTTACTCATGATAGTTTACCACCATGCCGTTAACAATCTCCAAAGCCAAAGCATGTCAGTATCAGAAGTAGGACCCAGAGGAGTGCCAAACTGAGGCACGCCATCCTTCTTTCCTGTTCACTGTGGCTTCAGGAAATTCAGCCCTTTCATTAGCTGTTTAATTGTCCTGCAAAGGTCTTGAGTCAATATTTTTATTTCCTGATTTTACCTGCCAGTGGTGAACAATCTGCTCCCCTTTTCAGAGCAACTGACTAAATTTAACAGGCGGGGCGAGGAGGAACACTCCCATGCCTGCTGGATTGGAAAATTGTAAGTATATTTAACAATTTAAAGCATGCATGTAGACCTTGAAAACAACCACTTTGTTCTGAATAAGACTACTGTTCTGCAGACAATTTTTTTTATGTTGTGGAAGTAAAAGGGTTTGGATTATATTGAAAATATATAAAAACAAGAATGCCATGGCTCCATGGATAGAGTAAAAGTCTAGAACTAAAGTATTAAAATGAATATTTTGAGGGCCTCATATTTTATAGCTTCTGAAGTGTGAAATCAAATCAGTTCTTAGCTGCTGGCCAATGACAGATGGAGATAAGGTGGGGGGGAGGCGGGGGGGAGGGAGGTTAACTGTCTTTCATTCTCTTTCACACAACGTACAAAGAGTTGATCTGAACTAACAACTCATCCAAAAAACCCTTATTCGTTAGAAAAGGCCCAACATAAATCATTGAGTCAATGATGGTCATTCCTCAAAACTTCGTGGTACAAGAAACAGAATATAGCAGAGCCATATTGTAACTAGCATGTACTCCGTGGGATGTCCAGGAAATGCTCACCCATCTGCATTTAGTCTTTCTGACAGGATCTATGAAAAGATAAGCTAATGCAATATTGACATCCCGTCTGGAACAATAAATTCAGGGTATAAAGTTAGCTTTGTTGGATGCAGAATGAAAACAAACTGAAGCATTTTTCCTTGAAACTCCTACTCCAAAATCCAGGTGAGGATGCACATTAAGGACTTTTGGGGAAGGCATGTTGTCATTGTTATTAGTGAATAATGGGAAAGAAAAGGGCTGTGAGTATGTTATGATGCCCCGCTTCACCACTTCTATCAACAGAATTGGTCCGTTATTCTTTTTTTGGTGGAAACCAAGCCTGTTAGAAAGCTGTGCTGCAGAAAACAGATAGATTTATACTCAAAGAAAAAAGAAAAGGTGATTTACTGTATCTTTGTTTTGGAGGGTTTAGAGGAATTCAATGGGCAAGCACTGTGGTTCCATAAGGAGAAGCCAGCCTGACCAATTCTGAATTAATCCCAACAAAAATGGGGGCTGTACATCTTAGTAAGACAGGCATCATATAAAAATACAGGTCAGATGGGTTTCCCTTGATGTACATCCAATTTTAACAATCACAGCTTTTTATTATTGTTATTTCAAAAATCCCAGCTGCACAGTGTTTTCAGGAAAAGGGGAACAGAGACAGCTGAAGCAGGTATGTCTGAGTCTTTTGCCTTTTTAAATCTTGCCTGTGGTATGTCGGCACCTCCTCACTGTACAGTTACACAGGTTAATATTTTCTGGAGCTGCTGGAAGCTCTCTCGCATAATCCAAGCAAGCCAGAAAGGATGCTGTTGACCTTCAAACATGCTAGTAGTGGGAAAAGTCTGGAGCTTGGATGTTCAAATATGTGAGCAGGCTCTATGGAACCAAGGCTTGCACTGGATCGGTGGCACGGAGTACAAATACCATATGAACAGTGCTTGTCTGACTGCTGTTTTCCATTGAGCCAAGCAAAATACTATTGGCAAATTGCAAAACAGACGTACATGCTCCTATTTTTTGACACATGAACGGAAACCTGCCTTACCCAGCCACATCTGTTTCTTTGATTTAGGTCCATGCTCATTCCTGTTAGCAGTGGATGGGTGGTTTGGCAAGTGCATTGCAGGCTCATTTCACTGAAAAAGGGCTTCCCAGTGAAATAATCCCCTTTATGAGACTTTGATATGAAGATACTTAGCAAATTATTTTATTCACCCTTCCTCCTCATTAGTGACTGCATTCTGGGGTGGAATGCAAACCTTACATTAAAGGACTTGGTTCTTCACAAATAAATTGAAGGGGAGACCTTTCTCTCCAGTCAGCCTAGATGCTCTCACAGCAAGACTGTGACTGTTCATAAGGTGCTTGCAGAGAAGCAGCAGATATATCCTGCTGATTTGTAATGTAATTCCAGTGCAAGAGGTAAGGCTGCAATGTAATGGAATTCATTAATCTCTAAACTGTGCAACTACACAAGATGCAGGATAATTATAATGTCTGGAAAGAGCACTCAGGAAAGGTAAAAGAGAGATGCAGAGAGAAAATTAGAGTTCAGAACACAGGGACTACTATCTTGGAGCAGAAAACCATAGCTAAAAGTAGAATGACTGTACACAGGGTGCGCATACCACACATGCTTTTTAAAGAGAGATTAAACAGATCGTAAGAGATGCTTATAGCTTTGCATTTATCCTGTGCTTATGCTTGTCAGTCTGTCAGCTAATGGCTAAAGATCTGCAGCACTGCTCATAACATTTTGAAGCTAAATGGACCCTCACCAGAGACCATCTAACATGTAAATTGCTGAGTGCGTCTGAAATTCTGACCACAGGTACTTTGAAGAATCACTATTTGCACACAGGCTTAATTTTCAAGAATATACTTACAGTATCAAGCACGGGGCAGAGGGAGCATTTTTCCATGATTATGATCACTCGATCAGCAAATATTCAGCCCAGCTCTCCCCCCAGAGCCATCGGCCAGGCCCCACCACACTATACTTGTCCACCATAACTGTGCTGGACTGTGAGAAAATAAAGCATGTCAAGAAAGGGCAGGCAATTATCATAAATTCACACTGATCCAGGTTAACAGGAGTACTGTCCTGTCTGCATATGGTTGGTGAACACCAGTGAGAGTGCAGTTTTGGTAACAGAAACAGAGAATTCCACAAATATGCCTATAAATATGGTGTGGGCCAGGGAACTTGTTTAAACATACTTTATGGCTTAATGTGTCACCCAGTCAGAGAGCACAAACAAATGGCAAATAACAGGCCTCTGAGCTTGAGGAATTTAAGACTTGTGAATGATTGAAGTCATCAGAATGGGATTTAAGCAAAATTTCAATGATGTGCAGGCCTTGAGCAAGAGTTATGGATAAGGTTAAACTTCCTGTTTTCCTCAAAAGCTAACACTAACACCCAAAAGCCAACACCTGAGGAACAATCTGTGACAGATACAAACTCCGATAGATAGATAGATAGATAGATAGATAGATAGATAGATAGATAGATAGATAGATAGATAGATAGATAGACAGATAGATAGATAGATACATAGACAGACAGATAGACAGACAGAAAGAAAGAAAGAAAGAAAAAAGAAAGAAAGAAAGAAAGAAAGAAAGAGAGAATTAGTAAACACTGGAGCTGACAGTACCTAAAACATGAGCTTGAAACCTCCTTTCCTTGGATCTGTATCCACTCCTTAGTGATCCTTTACTTTTATTCCCTGACTACATTTTTCTATCCCCTTCCTATCTACCTGCACTCACTGCAGCCAAAATTGCAGGGGGTCGGACCTTCAGCATTGCACAGCCCTTCGGATTTCATTATTCGTTGAATACATTTCCTGTCTGCCTTCTCCTCTGCTTTGCCACCAAGGACGTAACCCTGGCTTTTCTGTCTCATTTGAGTCCGGTGGCTTTTTACTCCCTTCTTTCTTTAGAAATTGCCCTCTGCCACTGGCAACTTCACCCTCTTTTCCTGCTTTCCAGTACATTTAAAACACCCTTCCTTTTATTCACTTAGCAAGTGCTCCCTTTGCCTTCAAATTCCTCATTAAAACTTAGGAAGGCTGCCTGTCTTCAGCTCCTCACTGGTGATTATCTTGAGCGCACTTAGAGTATAGGTTTTCTGGGACAGTAGCTTTGCTTATCTGTGTAATTTGTAGGCAGCATGTAGATTTCCGCTGAAGGACAAATAAATAATGTAGAAATGATGGAAAGTCTTACCTTTCTTTCTGTTTTCATAAGCCAAGGGGTTATTTCAGTCATCAGTATGCTGCTACTCCTCTACTTTCTTTATGTTTTAAACTGTCCAAGTGCATTACTGAAAATAAAGTTGAGATAAGCCTTAAAAGTAAAGCAGAATTTTACTTAAAAATATTATTTCATCAGGTCATTGTTGGAACTAGCATCCTGTTTCACATGACCTCATCTTCATGGTCTAACAACCTACACTGCAAACGTGCTGATTTTTCAAGCTAACATTACAATTATATTTTTCCAAGTACCCACCCACTGATACTCTCCACCTTGACATAATAAGATCACTTTTCTCTCTCCTGATATCATGTATAACAAAATATTGACAGCCAGACCCTGGGTCTCTACAGTTGTCAAGGGCTTTGGAAAAGTGTCAGTGACAAAGTTCTGAGAATTTTGTTTTCATTCATGAATTGATGCTATCAGCTTCTTCTAGGATGCGGTGCCATTGGAAAAAAAAAAACAATGCATAAAGTCTAGTTTCCCTGAACATAGCAGGAATCAAAAAGAAGGAGGCAATCGCTATTTACAGTTACTGGTCTGCCTCCAACTTGCATATTGCCCTGATTGTTTTCTCTTTCTTTCACACAGATATCTGTTTTTCTGGTTGCTTCCAACTCTCCTTCTGTTCCCTGTCTGTTTCTGTTGTTAACACACCCGCACAAACTTTTTCATTTCCCCCAAACAGAAAAATCCCAAGGTATCTTTGCATTACATTCCCTGCAAATACTCTCTGACCTAATCTCTGACTAGTCTTGGATGACCCCTGCATTTCTGAAAGTCTATCCTCTTGTTTCAGCTACCTGAAGCTCTGAATTATATTTTCCCTTCATTTATCCTGAAGGACAGGTGGTAAATGTGGTGTACTGTTTATATACTCCAGCTTTTAAAGAGACCATTTTTCAACTCCTTTATTTTTTTCCACTGTACTCCCCACTTCCACTCATCTTAGTTTGTTGATCTTTCCATTTCTTTTTTTTATTCTTTTAAAATTCAGATTATTTTCTCAGTTTATTTTGTCTGTGGAAATGTGCTGTTCTGCAGCTCTCTCAAACACAGGGACTGGGAGGGGAAGCTGTGTAAATGATACTGGCTGGCGATTTGGAGTTAACCTCTAGGTAGATGGAATACTGGTCTGCTTCAAAGTTTTATCTTGAGTCATAGTTTTAGTGATATTTCTGTTCGGGATGAAGTTCTTATCCCAGTGGTCAAATTATTGACTATATTCCAGTTGCTAGGAATAGAGATAAGATTTTATTTCTAAACCTTTGCAATAGTATTTTGATGAGTTAAAAATATCATAAACACTAAAAATCAAGAAAAATTAATTAAGCTAAGTCCAAAACAAAAAACAGATTTTATTGGTCTCTTTTCTTCCAGAACTAGAAAACTGAGGTACAAGGGGGCATATGACTGAAATATTGCAGGAAATCTGCTGCAGGTCTAGGAGCTGGATCTAGATCTTTGAGTTCTTTTCCAGATCCTTGAAAGCAAACTTCCATGATTCATGTACAGAAAAATGTTCTTGGTGATCAGTTCTAACTTACACAACTAAAACGGCAATAATGACCTCATTTAACTTTGCCATCACCCATATTTAAGTTGTAAAGAATGTTTTTATTACAGAGAAAGTGCCTCTGAGCAATCACTCAGGTGCTTTCTAGGGGACAGCTTACTTTGTAGTTTCATCCAGTACAAAGCATTCCTGTGTCCTTGTTTATTGGGCCAGAAACTACCAGGAGAAACACCAGTCTATGGCATGGTGCAGGACCTCCTCCATGCCTCTCCAGCTGTGCTCCTTGCTGGCCAGTGCTCATTTTTAGGTCTGTCTGGGGACATTGCTGCTGCCCAAGCGAGCAGAGCGGCTCACCAGGCAGCAGTTCGTATCTTCAGAGCTGGCAATGAGTCATGCATGAAGCTGGCTGACAACCCATGCTGTCTGTATGTATGAAACCATGGATCGTTACACAGCAATAAAGTACAATATCTTGTTCAAAACCTGTCTCATTTTATTTGGATCCCCGCTGACTTTGCTGGCGCTGAGCCACGGCTGGTGTTTACTGACCTTTCAGAGCAGCACTGTTGGCTGTGGGAATAAAAATAGCTTCTTTTCGAGGTTGTGCGCAGACACTGAGGCTCGTAGGGTTCACGCTCAGCTGCATGCATGGCAGCCTTCGGACCTCTCTGTGGGCCACAGGGAAGGACCAGGATGGCCAGCCAGCACCTTTCCTGCTGGCGTGGTTGCCTTGGTTTGAGCAAGCAGCCCTCCCTGAATGTCTGCATACTGATGCCTCCTGGTCCGTAACGTGCAACGTCTGCTCGGCTTTCAAGGGATAACGCTTCCAGGCTGTGTGAGGCAATCCCACAGAGCCCTCCGCAGCAGAGGTGATCCCACAATGCTCCCTGCAACCCTGGCCCAAAAACACCTGCTGGGGGTGTTAATAAGATGCTGCTCCCTCTCCATCCCTGGGCATGTAGTGGGGCACGCCAGAGGAAGGTGCTCACCTTGCTCACGGGGTTAGACCATGCCCAGGGTGCCTGGGTGGGCGCAGCAAGCTCCCCTACGCACCACACAGCCTCCCAGCATCTTCCCCAGGTGCCTTTGGGGACACATTGGTTGCTTCAATAAAGGCAACATAAAACACATTTGCTGAGCCACCAGGCTGTTACAGTGTCTGCTGGGCAGAAAACTGTAGAAGCCAGTTAGCCAACACCCCATGGCAAGGGGTAATGTGATCTCCCTAACGAGCAGCCCTGAAGTTTGGGGTTTTTTCAGCCCTGTGGTTAGAAAGGTTTGGTTGTGCCCACAGAGGGGAGAGGGCTCTGGCTGCACTGGGGGACTTGGTCCAGTTGGCTTAGTTGAAACGTGCAGAAGTTGAGGGACCCCAAGTCAGTCAATATATCGGGACCACTGTTAATGTTCTTTTAATGTGAATGTGGTGTGCTGTTTATATACTCCAGTTTTCAAAGTAAGCATTTTTTGAGCACAAGCAAAATTTCTACCTGGACGGGGTATGCCTGCATGTCTCAGGTGTTTGTCCATAGTTTCTGCAGAGGCACATAAGACACTGCTCAAACACTGGCCAGCACAAACATAGAGCTGGCTTAAACTGAAACAAAGCAAGCCCCATGCTTTGATGTGAGAACACAGCTATTGCCTTAGTAGTTTATGATGGTCACTATCTTAGAGAAGCAGTTGCAGCATCTGGGCCACATTTGCTTGTTTGTGCTGAAAGGAGAGGCTAACAGGGGATTAGCAGGAAGATAGTTCCAGGATGGATTATCCCCGTCCATAATTGTAAAGAAATTTCACTTACTGCAACATGTCCTGAGCCCACATGTGGAAGGTTGCCTCTGGCAATGTGTTCTTAAGGTTAGCACAGTGGTGTCCTTCCAGGCCTGCAAAAACTTGCATGGGGTTTTGTCCCAGGCGTCAAATGCCTTGTCTGACCTGCTTGTGCCCTTGCAATCTCAGCAAAACTTCCCAAATGGTCATTGTTTCAGAAGCCGGTTTTCCCTCTTGAAAATCTACAACAGCTTCAAAGGACCCTTCAACTCCATTTCTGTAAGATTTGGTTAGCTCATGGTACCCCCACTCCATGCCACTTCTTAAGAGCATCAACCTGATATTGTCGGACAGACGAGCAGATAAATAGCAAGAATGATCAAGATAAATTTAATTATTTGAGACATGTGTGGTATTTAATTTGTTCAGACCATGGAAAATGACAAAGTAAATTAGTAGCAGAGGAAAATATTACATAGTGCCATTACGGGGTGAACATTTTTGTGTGTTTAGTCAAAGCACTGCCTAATAAGATACATGAGTATCAGGGAATATCCATTTCAGTGCTGCGTTAGATCCAGATTCAGCATACCAGTAATTTAGATGCCTTCATTTAAATTCTTCTAACACTTTTATCAAAGTAACAGTTTCTGTTTGTTTCTCTCTTCTTTTAAAGAACACGGCACTTACTTTTGGCACATTGCTGTTGCTTATTTTTTTCCCTTTGGGGATACAAGCTATATTAATGTTTCTGTAATAACCAGAATAAAGACAAGAACCCAGTATTTGTGTTCGTTTGACAGTTAAATACTCCACTATAAAAAGGAGACAGTAAATTGTAGAAAGAAACCAACACCATGACCACAGGATTCTAGTATTTATTCCTACATCAGCAGACCTACACACAGTAGCTGAAATTCCCCTTTTTTTTAATTCAAAAATTAGTTTTGCATGTTTGGTGATCAAACACTATGAAGGAAGTTGCATGTTTTTCAGATGGTCATAAGCAAGCCACAGGATGAATGACATGCAGTTAGAAGAGGAACTGATTGATGTGTAACCTGTTTTCATGGTAATCGTGCCGTATGGAGTGAATAAAGTAATGTTTCGCCGTCTGTCCCTCTGTGAATGAATGAAAAGGTTTCTTAGTATTTGTGCACTGGATTCCATACAGGCATCTTCACTCATGTCCCACTGGAGAGTGTCCTTGCAGACGCCATCCAGCTTTGGCTGCTACAGATGCCTGAAGTCTGGAGGAACTATGTTTTTGCCTGTTGAATGGAGGAACTTTATTTCTGTTCCCTGAGTAGCAGCACCGAAAGCATAATCCATGACTGAGCTCCTTCCCCCCATCGCAGGCTGTGCTGTCCTATACACCTTCTGTACTTGACTGGGAAATGTAAATGAGATCTTTACGTGCTTAGAGAAAAACGGTCCGAGCTCTAAGAAACATGAGCAAGATGATAAATATTGCTCATTTTCAACAATGACATAGCTGTTAGAAGTGCTAAGCATCTTTACTGTACTAATTCCTCTGGC
Source organism: Chionis minor (assembly GCA_013398295.1). Lineage (NCBI taxonomy): Eukaryota > Metazoa > Chordata > Aves > Charadriiformes > Chionidae > Chionis > Chionis minor. The sequence goes on from VZSF01000874.1 coordinate 159,387, forward strand.
AGTAACCTATATAGGCAGCTACAAAAATGGTATGGACAGATGTCAATAGGGAGTGCAGTCCAGCTAATCAGTGGCACTGTCACCATTCAGGTTTGTATGCTTGCCACAAATTGTCACCCAGAGATGTGTGAAAAACTGTGGTTTCCTATTTCAAAAACACACAGAGTCAAAGGCGCCATGGTGGTACAGTTAGATAGAATAGTTTGAAAATATTCCTCAAAATGTTTCAAAAGAATTGTAAAAGTCATAGGCCTTTCCACTGGCTCTAGCGGTAGCTCTCCCATCCTTTCATTTTCAAAATCATCCACTTTATTTACTCAAATGTATATTCCGGTTGTCAGTTCTCTCCCTCTAACCTTGATACATGCAGTGAGAGAGAGAAAACGGTAAAATAGAAGAATTTTGACCTGGGCTCACAAAGTTTATTTAATTGCATTTTGAGGTGAACTTCAAGAACATTTTCAAGAGCATCTCAATAGTCTGTGCGGAAAAGAACTTTACAAATGCGGAGCCAGTATGTGCATGGCTGCCGTCTGCAGCACATACATTCGCCAGTGCTCAGGCAGACCCAGACTCAGGCTCTGCCACTGGCATTTCATTAGGCGATTTCATAGCTGTAAAATGAAAGCATGCACAGAAATTGCAGCAGGTGGTCTGAATGCTGGGGGGAATTAGTCCTGTCTTCCCCTTAGGAGGGATATAAACATATCCCAGGAGCTTCCTGTGTTAATCTTTCTCAGGAGACTGTTTAGGAGCTGTTCAAAGGGCTCACAGTGAGCGCTGTGGGGACTGTAGCTTACTGGGAGATGGTTGCACTTAAAGTTGCTGGTGCCTGTTCCCTTGCACAGGGAATTCCCAATTCTCCCACCCAAAGACAGGTCTCCATCTAGATGCAGACAGACCTAGGTAAACCAGTCCGAGCTTGCTGCCTGTCACAGAACTACTGTGTGCTAACTAGGAAACTTAACTCATCGTCACAACACAGCTTTGTTAGTTTCCACAAATGCTATAAAAATATCTCTACAGATCAAAGAGAGGTAAGCTTTTAAGGAGCCATGCATGGAAAAGGTCCACCTATTGCCAAGTCTGCAAGTTACCACACTAGGAGACATTGAAAAAGCTTGGCCTTGCTAACAACTGTGCTCGCTTCTGCGAAAAGCACCTGTACCCAGCAAATACGTGGCAGAATTTGCTAGATCTTACTTCAGTGTACACATGAGGAGATCGCAGGACCTCTCTGCAGAGGAAAACGCTTTATCTCAAAACACTGACATGGCACACAGGCAGGACGCTGATGCTCATATTAGAAGAAAAGACAAAAAGAAGTTTAGAACCCCAGGGAAAACAGATTAAAAAGCAAGCAGGACAAAGAAAAGTCCAGTGGCAGAACAGCTCCATCAAGATCGTGGGCTTCAGGCCATACCCAGCACAGCTGCAGCAAGGAAACCAAGATACCACAGAAACAGGAAAGGAGAGTTTACATCCCCAGAAACAGGGAGAGGAGAATCAAATCCCTAGGAAGCGGGGGAAGCAGCAGGGGAAACATCTTGAAGTGGAGTCTTGCTTTGATCCTGATGATAAATCAACTTTGCCAAAAGGGATGAGCCATTTGGACCCATTCCCTGCTGTTTAACGATTTGTCCTTGAAGTGATGAGCGCATGTGAAAACCCCCATACGCACCAAGGACGGGAAGGCAGATGACATCAGGTTTGAATTCAGATTAGAAAAATGTGCATGAAAGAGAAAAAAAGAAAAAAAACCCAAACACAAATTGCACAAACCTCACATTGCAGCATAGGAAAGTTTGGCATTCCTTTTCTGCCCTCTTCCAACAGATGGGATTTTCGGCTCCAAATGGCCAACACCCGGGTTTGTGAGAGATCAGCCGCCTCTCTGGGTACCCGGGCTGTCTTAGATCACCATCTTACAGGAAGGTTGCAACTAGTTGTAGGACTGGTGCTTCCTGGTGCTCCAGCTGGAAGCATCTGGCCGGCTGACGGGGCTGTCAGGGGCAGTTGCCCTGCGCTCAGCTCCTGCTCCAGGTCCATCACACAGACCACAGTGGTCATGTCCTGGGCCTTAGGGGAAACCAGACCAAACTGAGGCTGCTTCATACAGTGGGGAAAAAAAGAAAAAAAAAAGACCCTCTAAACCAGGTAAATGATCTTGAAAGACCGAGACTCTTGACATTTGCCTTCAGAGACAAGTGTTCACATTTCAGTTTTTGTGTTGTTTCTCTGCTAGGGAGAGTGGATCTCAAGGACTGCGCACACCGGGGCCATCGTCACCCAAAGAGGAATTTGCAAAACTAATAACAAAACAATTAATTTATGACATTAGCCACTGATACTTTCCAGCATCTGATGGATGGTCTCAGTATTGTCATATTAATACCTAAAATCAGGTCTTTAAAGTTTCACGTAAGCTTTTGAAAAATTCACTCCTTTTAAGCAACCCATTAAAAAGAACTTTCAAGACAAGATCATCACATTTTTATGTTTTTGGGCTAATATCATCACCATATATAGCACACGTAACAGGACAATTCTGTTCTTTGTAGCATGTACAGTTTTCTTTGGATGGTATATAAAAACATAATCTAGGAGTGTTGATTTTGCAGCTCATTTTGGATGGTTTGATGCTTCCAATTATTAAATACATGAGCTGTGATGGCAGCATTGCATGCATTTTAACTAGGAAGAAATTAGGGGACAAAATGCTGAGAATATAGCCTGTATGCATCCAAATCTCCCTACTCCCAGGGAAATAAAATGCACCTGTGTGCAGATACTATCATCACCTTGTCATAATTTTAATTTCTAAAAGTCAATGGGTTAATGACATCAGACTACATACAATGTAATAATTTGAATGTTGCAGTACTGTTACACAAACATGGTATTGTTTGGGGATATTCTGAATGAGTTCAGCATCTCAAACAAGTTAATTCAACTAAAGCTTGAGCACACCTGACTACCAAAAATACCAGCAAAGATACTTGTGCTTATGGGGCTATTTATATATAGCCTTTATTTGAAGCATCCCCTCTCTAGTCAGTCTGGGTGAAGTCCTTTTGCTTTGAATTTAAATTGAAGGTAAATGCTGGGGAGTTGCTTGCAGCCTCCAGTCAGTCCTTCCTGTCCTACATCTCAGATAAAGAGAAGTGTGGAGCATGTGTAGATCCAAGAGCTGTCCGCAGCCGCTGTACATTAGAGGAGGTCTGAGCATGCCCTGCGTGATTCCACAGACTGCGGCACCTCAGCCAGCCCCACATCTGCAAGCAGAAGGATGGCTGACAGCTGCTTCAAGCCCATAGGCTTTCTACAAAACCCGGACACACACAAAAAACTCTTTGACTGTTTATTAAATATAGTGAGGTGGGGTTTTTTTTAAATGAGTGGTCTCTTGATTCATTTGCATTTCAGTGTTTAGATGTCACAGACTCCTATAGGAAATGAGCCATAAAATTTTGAACCTGAAGAAAGCTAGATTATGCACTGTTGAAGATTACAGAAATGTGGACTGGAAGATATAAATAATGAAAACCAACTATTTTTTTTTATTTTATCCTAAATCTTTTTGTCTATATCATTTAAAACATACGCAGATTTTTTTAAAGATAAGTCTATCTAATGCTAACATAATTAATATCCTGTAAAGCTCAGCTGTCCCTATAGAGCCTGACCTGTAATGTTATGTTTTCATTATCTTAATCACTGTGAAGACAGGCTGCCGAGCAAGTGAACAGTGGTCATGGCAAACAAAGATCATAATGAGATCCTGAAGATCTGCACAATAGAGCAAATTAGAGAAGTTCTGTGTACGATTTCATTATGCACATCCCAGTAATGGCAGAAAAGAAATCTGGCTTATTTAGCATAGACTGTATTAAAGGCACAATTTTCAGTTACCCCAGAATGCTGTGCCCCAGAACACTGCAACCAGATAGCCATGATTTTATAAAAACATATATAAAGCAAGACCTCGAACTTAGCCACTATGGACTCCACTGTGGTGACCTACTGCATAGATTTACATTGGCAATGCCATAGGAGTCATGCACACGGAAATACTTTATTTCTGAGTCTAATTTTTCACCGTGGATTTTTCCACTTGATTAACATTTTTTCTTTATCTTTTTACAGGCTCTTTGAAGGTAGTGTAAATTGCACCTAGCTCTGATTAATGGTGAAATTCATGCTAGAAAATAAAACCTTCACTCCAGCTGGAATGTAAATGAAACCTTTCAGACTAGCACAGAGATTTTAATAGAAACAGAATGAATTAACTTAACCTGGAACCTTACATAAGCACACAAAAAAATCAGGTGCGTAAATAATTTCAGTTTCTCTCTGCTACAGTTCTTGATAAAAGGCAAAGAATACATCAAATACAGTTTGTGGTACTGCCACAACAATACTCTTGTTTCTCAAAGTTACTTGTAAAGTAGACAGCACTAACGCTGTGTCAGTAGTGTGCAATCTAAAGGATAAGCTGGTAGTAATTCCTGTCAGGTGTACACCACGTGAAGGCAGTTTTCAAACCCATGAATGGAAATCAGATTCCCAGCGCTCGCTGGTTGTCCAGAGGGGCTGGGTCTCAACAGCATTTTGCATCGAGTTTTCCCTTGTTATGATAAGGGCCTCATATTATAAGCAAGTGTCAGGTGGATACTGGATTACCTACAGCATGAAATTAGCAATTAGCTTCTAAAAACTGTCTTTCAACAAAAGAGAAACTTGTCCAGAACAAGATACAAAACAGCATAAGATTCCTCTGCCGAGCACAGAATGAATGGGGAGAGAATGGGGATGGAGGGCATACCCACCTCTTCCCTGTGCACACCATCAGAATAAGAACTGTGCCACCCTTGACTCTTTCCAAAGGTCCCTGGAATCAAAACTGGGGAGAAAACATGAGAAAACTAACATTTCAGATCCCTTTCCCCACATAAGGAAGTGAATCCCATCTCCAGGCCTGTCCATCTGGTATCTCTCACTGGTGCCCAAGTGCAGGAATGGTCTTTGCTTTTGTTTCTGAGGAGGATCCCATGACAACAAAACGAGGCAAGGTTCAAAAGCATGTCAGAGTAACCTACCCATTAAAAGACTTGGCTCAAACATAAACGCCCCCACTTCGGCTGAGTTGGTTTGTTTCGCGTTAATTTATGTGTTGTGACAAATCTGAGGCAGCACACAAACCCCCTTTCTTTTATTCCCACTCCCCTTCCTCATTTACACACCCTTCTACAGTGCTATTATTCTGAAGAGCGGAGATTGTCTTTGACCACCCTAGAGATGCACCAAGCACTGGGTGTACACGTGTCTGCACACAGCAAGAGCAGGGTGTGAGGCGCAGTACAGTATATATGATGTCCTTCTCTCACACCTGCCTCCATGCACTGCAAAATCCCTTCCTTCCAACACACACAGGAGGGTAATGTGGGGCCAGGAACACCTGAAGGGAAAGTGGATGGCTGAACGGGGATGCTGTACCCTCCCATCCACATAGCTGGTAGATTAAGGCTTGGAGGCATGTTTCCCAGGACATGGGCATCTCTTTATACATCAAAAATCGAGTTTATTTTGTTGCATAGAAAACAGAAATTAAATTTAGCTTTGGGTGTCAAAAAAATTGTTGTTGTAATGGGACAGATTAATTTCTGGCATGAACAGACACAATTGTCATTGATTTTGATGATTTATGGCAGAAATTTATCCTCAATGTAACTACACTGACTTTGCTGCTGTTACAACAAGGCTTAATTTAGCCTGATATTTTTATCAAGGGAAGGAACAGAATTAAAAGAGCATGTGTCTCAGTTTGGACATTTGTTTTCTAGTTTCCCATTTTACACAAACTGCATTTCTTTAAGCTATATATCCTCCAGCACTCTGTTTTCTGATATTGCAATAGCCTTAGGGTGTTGGGGGTTTTTTTTCTATTTACTATTTGCATCTGGGCTTATTGACAAATTGTCACCTGTGATGTTTTTGCTGTCTTGCAAGATTACAGATGACTGCTGCCTTGCACTGCTTCGCTTTTCCCTATTTCTCTTGCATACTGAGTGGGTTGTTTTCTGGCCAGTGAACACCAGCAAGGAATTTCTATTAAATGCTTTTTATGCATTCCCCAGCTGAGAACTTTTCTTCTTTTAATGACTTCCCAGTTAATGCCCTGAACAAGTGCAGGGCAAAGATCTTCATGTAAATTGTGAACAACTTCAAAATACCTATATTTCGCACATACTATATAATTGATGACAAAATCTCTCTTCTTTTTAAAAATATCATTCTTTCATCATCTGCAAAATTATCATTAGAGTGAAGAACAAGCACTATACTCAAAATGGATGCCATGTGCAAGGACACAAATATCTGTTCCCTCTATAAGCCAGATTCTTGGAAGCCACTTAGTTGCCAAATCCAACAGCTTGACCTGTTTTATCATGCCTGCTTACTTCATATTCTGGGCACCTGCTGGCATGAGTGTTTGACAAACACTGATATTCTATTTCACAGCAATGGCATTGGTATGGGGACCCCTCTCTCATTTCTCTCAGGTTGGATATACAGTCACTGAAGAGCCCAAAGCTATCAAAATGTTGGTATGCTGTGTAGCTGCACTGCTAGACACAAATGAACAAGTAAAGGCCACTGAAAGCACTTTAAAGATGCTCTGAAATCCTCTCTTCAAGCTTGCCAGAGCAATACCAGAGCATGTTAGAACACAACTACATTACCAAGGTATCTCCAGAGAAATCTGCGATGAGGTTGCTGCAGACTTTGGAGGAAAGCACGTAGCCCCACGAGAGGCTGGGAGACCACCAAGGAAGCCCCAAGGCACTCGGTGGTCATCAGAAATGTGTGACATCAACCTGCACCCATATCTGCTCTTAAGGGGTTTGTCTGTCCCCACGCGCTTGAGCGCATGGGCACTGAGGACCATTAGCTATGGCGCATAGAAGAAAGTAGTCACTGAGCAAGATAGAAAACTACAGGTAGCACTGAAAGAGTAGGTGTGTATGCACACATAACTCTATTCTGCTGTTTGTTTTCTCTGTGTATTCATGCTTAATTTCCACCACAGGGGCCCTATTGCAGTAATTAACTGAGGTGTGCCAACATTTTGATGTCTCCATACACAAACAATCCCATTCAGTAAGTGTAATGATTCGCCTAAAATTTTCCTCAGAGCTGCATGATGAGACCTTGAACAAAGCGTGCAAGGATTTGTATCACCCTCTGTGGCAGGAGAGCATTGAAGAGGTACACCGTCTGTTCTTCTGTATCTGCTTGTTCCTTCCCTCTGCTGCTTAGGCTCTAGAGTGAGGGATTTTTAGACCTTTCTAATTATATTTGCATTTAGCAACCTTCTGCTGAACTACTGTTCAAAAAACAGCCACAGCAAATAAATATACAAACCCGGAGCTGCCAGTTTGGACAGCCGGTGTGCTCGCTCTGAAGACATCTGACCTTTCCCCAGCATCAAGATCACAGATTGTCAGCAGTGGCCTTCCAACTTATAGTAACCTTCCTGCATTAGGCTTGTATGTCCTTGGCCCCCCCCCAAAAAAAAAACCTTAGGGACTTCTTTTGGTTTTCTTTCTTTTTTTTTTAATTCTTTATTGGGCTTTGCACAGCCCTGGAAAAATGTCTGCAGTATCTTTCATAAACATCATCATTTATTAATGTACTGCAAGTCTGAAACAGCCCAGTTGTTTGGGTGCTTGGTAACGTCTGAGGTTAGCTCATTTATAGAGAGGAGCAACACTGGAAAGTGTTTCTCTTCAGAGAACCCTGCCGATGAAAAGTTGCTTAGAGCTCATCCAAAATTCTGTCTCACGCCGGATCTTTAATATAGTTTCTTTTGGATGAACTTACAGCATGTGTGTTTTTTTCCCCATAATAACCACCGGTATATTTGTATGCATTATTTTAATGCAGAGATTTTATTTTGATGTTATACGAGAGATGTGGAAACCGCACCTGGGAAATTTGGCTGGCATTTCTGTAGAAATGTAGCAATAGTGTGACAGCTTAACCAAGTGGATACTGGTATTTAACTTGCTTTTCTTTTAATCTAGTAATTTCAAATGTAATTTGAATATTCATGCAATAGAAAGACAGTGACTCATTAAAAGATGTTTCATGTTCTATAGGGTGAAATGCTGTGGAAATAAGCAGTACATTTTCGGGTTGAAGAGATCAGACACAGCAGAGGCTGGAAGGGAAGGACACAAAAAAAATCTCTCTTTTCTGAATGTGTGCATAAGGCAAGGATTAGGATCATCATGTAATATTCAGGAGAGTTGCACGGGAAATACACTTCCCATAGCAACAGCTGTTTTAGACATCAGAGCAAGATTAAAGAGAACCTATTTCATCTATCTTTTGTTTTAAATGAATGGTTATCTGCCAAACCAGCAGGTCAAAACAGGCGCTTCTGTGAAGAAAAACATCTCTCTGCAAAAATTATACTCCTTCTGTGGATTTGGTTTTCTTATCTGATAATGGGCAATCATGCCATACTCCAGGTTTCCGTGTAATTACTAATTCACCATTTCAGTTGTACATGGTTAGCCAAAAAGGTCCTTAAGTAAGTAAAAAGGAATGCAAAAATGTTAATAAATTCAAGATGCTAAACTCTGATTTGTACCTAATTCCGTTAATAAGTGCAGTTCAAATTAAAATGTAACATCAGGATTTCTGGATTTGCTGGCTTTAAAAAATCCAGTAAAAGACAAGATTCTATTATTAAAATATTATAACCCAGTTTTGCTCTTATCTCTAGCTCTGTTAAAAGAAAACTAGAGGCAAGTAATAACTTCTATAAATAAGCCATTATCAGAGATTACTATTTTTAAATAGCATCCAAAAATTTGTCAGGCATTAAAGAGCAAATAAGAACGATTTGAATTTTCTCCTTGTACAAAGGCTCAAATCCTTGAAGGCTTACATACTGAAGTCCTATTGGGGGCCCAGGTTCATTCCATCTAGCCAAAGGATCTGAAATGAAGAGCCAAGTCAACACAGTCTCCCTCTAAAAAATCCTCAAACTAAAATGAGGGGTACCAGACGACAACTGAGCTTCCCTAGAAGATAAATAGCCTTCTGAAGGAGTCTGCATCTTGATTTTAGGGTGTTTGCAGGATTCAATGCTACTGTCAAAAGCAACTGAAAGCAAAATGCAAACATCTCACTGGAAGTGCTGGTTAGTAGTTCAGTGCTTCAACACTTGTGACAAGCTAGACCTCTGTTATGTGGGATGTGTCAGGTGCCACCAATAAACAAGGGGAGGAGCAGAGAGAAACTGGATAAAATTTATGGCAAAGGACTGTGTACCCATGAATTTTTTACATAGGCATGTCCCAACGATACTTGCAAATTTATTAACTGATTTACTTATGTTAATCAGATCACGTACTGCAGGCAGCATGGAAGAAGCATTTGTTTTTGAAGTAACTTAAATAAAGAGCAGATGGTGGCTTGGTGAGCAGGGCCTTGATTTGTTCTCAGTTCCAGGTTCACAGCCACAACCTATTTGTGAGACTCTAAATCAGAATATAACATATTTGAGACAGTATTCACAAAAGTCTGCACAGAAAAGCTTACATTTCGTAGTTGAAAGTCAGCATGTTGATTAATTTTTGATAGAAAGAACTTAAATATCCAGGCTGCTTGGGACATAATGTATCTGTTTTATATCTGTGCAAAAATCAGTTATGGGGCCACACAGAAACAGAGTGAGGGTCTTGACTGACCATCAAAAAAGGCATCTGCTTGGATGCAGGAGACTCAGGTTTAGCTCCCTGTTTCAAATATTTCACAGTCCACCTCTCCAAGATTTCAAAAGCACCAATCTCTCAAGAAGCTATTAGCAGGATATTTGGGATATCTGCCTGGATTGTAGGATAGCAAAGTTTGCAGTTCTCTGCCAAACTTTCTTCAGCTCCTTTGGTTCCCATCGGTCCCTCTGATGTACCATCAGAGTCACAGGTGCAGACGATGCTTGCTGTCCTACGGGACATGTCCAAGGCACCCTTTGGTTATGGTGGTGCAGGCCATAGATGCTGAGCTCTTTGGAACACCAAAGAAATGGCACAGCTTCAGTCAGGTACACATTGTCTGAGGGAAAACATCTGGCACTGCATACCTCTGGTGTTTAGCATGCAATGCCCTCTCTCCTTTGCCCCCTCCAACTTTGCTCATCTTCCCAAAAACTAAGTTCACAACTAGAGGCAGGGCCAGCTTGAAGCACGTAGAAAACCAAAAGAAAAGTCAAGTCCTTTGGAAAGATCCTCTGCTTCATGAGCAGGCCAGAACTTCATGTCTGATCACTTTTTGGTGGCACAGGGGTATGTCGTGAGTTTGCACCTGTCCAGGGAGGCCATTTATATATTCCCCACTATAAGGTCTGAATTCCTCAGGCAGAGGAATAAGCTGTTCAGTCTGTCCCTCAGGCTTGCCAAACCTCTCTCATCTCAGCGGAGAGTCTCATTACAAAGAGGGTTTCCCCCTTCTTTCACAGAGCACTTTTAGTCATTTCAATGTGAGCTCTCTCTTTGGATCTCATTGTTAGAAATGCATACCTTTCTTGGAGCTAAAATGGCCTTAGTTAGACACAGAACCAAAACATCTCTGTGTGTGGAAAAGTAGGAACTAGCAAAAATAGTCACGACTGCAAATGGACACTGCTTTTCTTTCCAAGTGACTATGACCCCAGATGGTAAGACATGACTGTATGCTGGCAGTCCTTAAAGTACTAAAAAAAAAAGCCCCATTTCAAGTACATTTGCCTCTAGAAATAGAAAAGTATCCTCTGTATTTATGTTATATTAGTGGTTGGTTTTGGAAGTTTTGCCAAAAGTTGTCCCGAAATAAAAAAAAAAAAAAAGAAAAAAGTTTTGCATGAATCATCCATGTTATACTCTTCATAAATCTACATCATTACCAAAGTATGTCCGAAATTGCTGTATGAATACCAGACTTGAAACACTGGTGGGAAAAGGAGGGTATAAAATTATGTCAGAGTACAACCAGTACTAATATGATGGCAATGTAATATCATTCTGTTAGTCTATGAAATTTCTATGGTGATACTCTAAGACATATGCCTTTGATACAATAGCAGATGTGGTAATTCTCTGTTTTACATATGATGTTATGCCTCCGTCCATCTGTGGCAGTGTAACCTCAAACCATAACAGCAAAATAAGGCTGAACTTACAACTTCTTTAATACTTATTATACAGTGCAGCATTGCAATGGCTGTACTGACTACAGATTTAATTGAGGCAGCCTCTGAAGAAAAGCTGCTGACACACTAAGATTCTTCTGATGACATCTTAAAATCAAGACTAATTTATTGAAGACAGTGGTACTTGCCTTTCAACAGCTATCTCATGGAATGGTTTATGATTTTTTTCATGATCTCTTAGTTATAAAAAGAAGGTTTATGACCATCTGCTAGAGGACATATTAAATTGTCACCCACAAAATGATGACAAGCATACCCATTCCTTCTAAAAATTTTTTTGCTTGTTTATTGTTAACCATAAGAAGGTGAGGACAGTCAAGCACAGGAACAGGCTGCCTAGAGAGTCTGTACCATCTCCACCCTTGGAGGTTTTCAAAACCCATATAGATAAAGGCCTGAACAGTGTGGTCTGATCTCACAGTTGCTCTCTCTCCTTGCTTTGAGATGGAGGTGGATTTCCTGAGATCCCTTTGCACCTGATCTATGCTGTGATCCTACGATCCTGATTTATTGTTTACAATTTCATAGCTGAAATAATCTGCACTAGAGTCTCTTTGTTCAGCATTGTATTTCCACCATAAGAGTAATTCAATTGTCTGGATCACAGACCATGAATATCAAAGGGGACTTTAACCTCCCTGACAGCCGCCAGAAAGATGACATGGTGGGACACAGAAAGTCAAGAGGATTTGTGGAAGGGAGTAACTTCTTGGCTTAGGTATAGGATTGGCAACTGGAAACCATGCTCAGCTGGACCTACTATCCACTAATAAGGAAGAGCTGGTCAGGGATGTGATAATCAATGGCAATGTTGGTTGCAGTGACCATGAAAATAGCAGAATCTGAGATCCAGAGAGGAGCAAGGAAGGAGGTGGCAGAGTGTAGATGAGCACACTTCGGTTATTCAAGCAACTGGTAGGTGGCATCACCACAGTTCTGAAAGGTAAAGGAGCTCGGGTAAGCTGACAGGCCTTTAAAGAACGGTTCATCCCAGCTCTTAGGAAACCAAGCAGATTTATCAGGATATTGGTTTGGCCAAGCAGGGAAGTCATGACAGAGCTCCAAAGCAAAAAGGCAGCATAAAGGAGAAGCAGGGCCAGTCTATAAAGGAAGAATTTGGAAACATTGCCAGAGCATGCAGAGATGGTCTCACAAAAGCCGAAGGCCAGCTGTAGTTAAGACTTTCAAGGAATGTCAAAGACAACGAGGAAAGCTTCTATGACCAAAGTAGCAGTAAAAGGTTGAACAAGGAAAATGTGAGGCCATTTCTAAATGGAGCAGTTGCTCAGTGATAGCAGACAAGTTGATGTAATCAGTGCCTTCTTTGCCTTGTTCACCAGCAAGGTCTCCCAAGCCTCTGTATTGAGTGAAAGGATTCTGAGAGGAGAAAAGCTAACAGCACAGGATGAGAACCAAGTAAGGGATTACAGACAAAAAACTGAACCAGACAAAAAGCACATGAAAAAAAAAGCAGATTACCAGAAAGGATTTACCAGAGGTAAATCATGCTTGACCATCCTGATATCCTTCTATGATAAATTTCCTGGATTTCTAGATGAGAGGAAGGTAGTAGGTGTCATTTACCTTGACTTTAATGAGGCTTTCAACATTGTCTCCCACAATAATCTTGTATCCAAGTTAAGACATTAAAGAATAGATGGTTGGAAAAACAAGTGAGTAAAAAACTGGTTGGACAATTGGGCTCAAATATTAGTGGTTACTCTACCTGGAGGCCAGTGACAAACCAGCATTGCAGGGGTCTATAATGGAACCTGTCCTATTTAACATCCTTATCAGTGACCTGGAGGACATGAGAGAGTGCACCCTTATCAAGTTTGCAGCTGACAGCAAACTGGGGGGAGCAGTCAATACGCTCAAGGGTAGAGCTACCATCCAGAGGGAGCTAGACAGGCTGGAAGGATGGGCCAATTTTGTGAAATTCAAAGACGAGTTGCTAGGCTCCGTGGAAGAGAGTGATTGCAGAGCCTCAGGGTTGGCTGTTACCCTCCTCGACAGGCAAAAGACCTCTGCATTATGCCCTTCCACATGCCTGACCTGAGAACCATGATTAGACTCTCCCCACCACATAACAATGTTGCTGAAAACTGGGCAGTGCATACTCACTGTCCAACTGCATTACAAGTCACTCCTTAGTCTTTCCTTGAACTATCAGTCTGTGGGCCTTATCCATAGCTCATTGACTTTGCTGCAAATCTTTCAGCAGACTGTAACAGGCTTTGGAAGCTCTGCAAGCTATGAGGTCTTAAGCTTTGCACCAATATGCTAGTAACTAGTTTGTTGCTTGCCCTATTTATACTCTTGCATTTTTTCATTTTTTTGAGATTTGATCCTTTTATCTGAATGTCTAAACTCAACTCAGTCCTTTTATTTTTGACCCTTTTTTCATCACCCTTCTGAACTTTGTAGGTGACCCTGCTTTGATCAGGAGCTGGACTAGAGACTCCCTGAGGTCCCATCACACCTGTATGATGCAATGAACTGCTCTTTGATAGGGCTGAAGAGTTTCATTTTCAGGATGTTTTAAGGAAGAAACTAAATGGAGCTAAAGCACTAACTGGACTTCCTTTCTCCCACCATCAGCTTTCCCCACGCTCTTTGCTAATAGATCATTAGGTGTGTTGATGCTGCTTTCAGTTGATGAATTGTTTATGCAACTTTTCATGACATAACTGTAGCAAATGCTTTTAAAACAAGTAAACAGGCAAGCAAAGAGTTAGACTCTACCAGTAAGGACTATACCGTGGCTTTGTTCCAAGACCCAAGACCCATGCCCAGAGAAGTATTCAGTTGCACTATGCTCAGCAGCAGCAGCAAAAAAAAAAAATATATATATATTTCTAAAGGATTTGCATTCAGCATACTGCTGTTGTGGGAGAAAGAGGATGAAAGGGGGAATGGAAACAGGAGCACGTGAAAATTGTTACTGTCCTACAGCAGCATCAACTGATGTACGTGTACGCACCCACTTAGATTGCCAGGCAAGTCCTTTTTCCTCTTGCTGGGGCAATGTAGGGGTGTCACATACAGATGAATTAAATTTATCTTGCTCCTCAGCCAAGGTATTATAATAGGAATTTCAGTTTTCAGTGGTCTAGCCAAAGAGAGTCTATGAGCTTTCTTAATCTTCCTCAGTCATACACATTCTTCATACCAGGAGCTAAAAATATTGAAGTCACTGGCACAGCAAACTGACATAACAGGTAAAACTTTAGGTCTGCTAAATATATCAAAATGGGGAAAAGCTATCCTACAGATATTGGAGTACATTTGAGCAGCTCTAGTGGAGTCTAGAGAAGGAAATTTTAACAAAAGAAAGATGCGAAAAATATTTTGAGTTCCTCAGATATAAAAGTTGCTTTACCTACCAAAATAAGAGCAGGAAGGAGGAGAAGAGTAAAGAAACTTGACAGGACTCATAAAAATTTTCAAAATTTAAATATCCATGTGGTAGGAATCTTTAGTTAGGAACTCACAGGAAATACCCAGCCAGATTTCTAAGGGTACTGAGAAATCTGCGAGCCAGGCTTGAGGCCCTTTGGAAAAACATTGGCGTAGGACCAGAAGGACTTAAGGAGGACACCTAAGACCTGACTTAGCGTGTTAGGTACTTGTGCTAAAACTGTCTGCCCACAAAACCCTTGCCCAGCTCTGCCTCATTCTGGTAGATACCTATTTATCAATTTCTTTGATACCAGAACATATTGGGAATTTCAAATTCTGTCTTAGAGTGTCTCCAGAAGTGCCTCAGACCTGGCAATGCTGAGCATCACTTCAAGACAAGGCAATGCAAGGCAGCGTTGCAAACTGGTGTTCCTCCTGCCGGTCTCATGCTGAGCCAGGTCTGGCAGTGGTCCCGGAGTTCAACAACACAAAAGGGGGAGGAGGGAGGCTACATTTTTATTTTTTGATTGGAGCTGTGAAATATCTGAATCTAGCATCTAAACCCATATCTCAGTCCTTCACAAGCACATTAATTATGGAGCCAGAGGGTATGCTACTAAGCTGGAGGAGAACAGGGAGCTGGGAGGAGGTGCTACCATTCCTGTCAGTTGAAGCTGTTTAACTTTTCATTAAATTAATTTAATTTACTACTCCCTCCAGCTAATGCTGCAACTTGTGAGATAGGGACTTGCCTCATCAACACTGACCCAGTCCCATAAAGAGGGGTGCTGTACAACCTATTTTCATGGCAAATATGGACAAAAATCCAATCCCGGTATTATTTTAACGGAGAAAGCTGAATTCTGTTACAGTGCAGGTCAGACAGATGTTCCACCCAAGGAGCCAAAGCATTACTAACTCATATATTTGTGTTTTATTATAGAGTCTCAGAACCATAGTCATGGGCCAGGACCCCACTGTAATGGATGATATATAAAAACAGAACTAATACCCTTCCTGACATAAGTCTGAGAAACCCACTGGCTTCAGTGTGATTGCTCATATACTCATATTGCAAAGAAGCAGCTAATTTGTCCCAACAAATAAACCATCTATACATTTTTACACACACATACCCAGGAAAGTATCCAATATCAGGCTGTAAAACTGAGGTTCACCATGAAAATGAGTATATGCATTTGTAACAATCACTAATGTGTCTCTCCTTCTTGGAAACAAAGAACATCAAGAGACCCCTCTTTCTTTTTGGCTTTGGCATTTTTTTGTGTTGATGATTTCCAAAGAGCCAGGCTGGCCCCTTACCTAGAACTGCAAATTTACGTAACGTGAAATTTGATTATTAGACTACTTGAATGCAACATTGCATCTCTTATTTGCAAATACAATTAAACAGTACTTAAAAACCTGTTAGCAAGTAACTCTTAGACTATGACTATGATAAAGTGTTTTAATCTGTAGACGAATTCTATTAGCCACACACACTAACTTATTTTGCTGATGACCATGACTGGGCTTTACCTAGGAACTGGCCAAAACATGCCACAAAATTGGAGATGTCCTAGAAGTTGCATGAGAAAACTACTTTCTTGCCTTCTTTCAATCTTAAATAAATAGCAGGGTACTGTGTGTGCTGAAAGGGAATAGTTTATGTTGGACTAAAATAGAGAAGGAAAAAAAGATGCAAAGGCCAGAATAAAAGTAGGCTGGATGCCTGGAAATAAATATGAATATTTTAGAAAAATATTTCAGACTGAGGATGTGAAAAATGGAAAGCCTAAACCAAAACTAGGGAAGGAACTTAACATAATTCAGTTTTACAATTAAGATGTGGCATAATACCAATCCAAAGGAGGGCAAGATTGGTTCTGAGATGTGGAAAATGGGAAATTTCTACTCCTTAGCTGCTCTGATATGAATCAACTCCTTTGGTTTCTGCAGATTTCTTCCATAATTAGTCCCAAGTATTTTGCCTAAAACTCCTGCAAACACAGGGTGATCCCAATGCAGCCTCCTTGTAGAAGCACAGAGATGACCTGTCAATTGACTTGCAGGATCACAGGTTTTATCTGTCTGAAACGAGAGCAGAATCTAGGCCCACAAAAATATGCCCTCACAATCACCAAGGTCTCCCACTGGCAACAACACAAGCTTTTCACACTTTAGCCAGAGAAATACTCTTATCTGTCTGGTGATGCCAGACAACCACCACCACGTTCTGTGGCAAAGACACAGAGAGAGAGAGAGACAACAGCGTGCACCAGATGCTGATTAATAAAAACCCTCCTTATTTGCTTCCTGCCACAGAATCTGGGAAGACTTTTTCTTCTAGTGCTTCTGTATCTTTACCATTGAGAAAATGAAGAAATATCAGCCTAAAGCTATTAGGTAGTATATGGCCAGATGGT
The DNA here is from genome assembly GCA_013398295.1 of Chionis minor. Lineage (NCBI taxonomy): Eukaryota > Metazoa > Chordata > Aves > Charadriiformes > Chionidae > Chionis > Chionis minor. Next base: position 176,475 of record VZSF01000874.1, read on the forward strand.
GATAAAAGGCTATGAAATCATGACCGAAATGAGGATCTTTCTGATATTCTGCCTCTGTTTTGCGATATATACTACAAGGTAATCTTTTGCTGGTTTTGCTGTTTCATGATGAGCAATATCTCTTTTGTGTCTGCAAATAAAGAAGAAGTAGGTCATCATGTTTATTATAATGCACCAGAAAAATAGTGGTCTCTTAAATACAATGGAGTCTGAAAAGGTTAGTGACAGAAGGACCAAGAGGCTTTATTGACAAATCATCTGTACAGGCGAAAAATAGAATGACTGCAGAAAGAGATCAAAAGCACGAGCACGGACAAGAGAAACACAGGAAGGCCCAGGGAACAGAAAATGTACTGAACTGTAAATACTGAACCAAGGAAAAGAAAATTATCTACAAATGGAAAAGGTAAGAGTGGAGGAGAGCCAAAACTTAAAGTATAATAAAGTATATTCGAAAATGATATTTTAAAATATCCCATAATAAAGAGGCTTTTGAGAAAAGATGCATTAAAAAAGAAAGAAAAAATGAAAGAAAAAGAAAAAAAGGAAAAAAAAAATAAAAAACCCCAAACACTGAAAGAACAAGAAAACTTATCAAACTGGAGACCAGACAGAGATAAATAGATATGTCTGAAGCAATGAATGGTGAGAAAAAACATAAGATAGGTTAGTAGAGAGAGGGAAAACAGGTTTTTAGACAAATACTGGAGGACTTGTTCTGTATATAGGGCAAATTACATGACAGGCAAAGGAGCAATTAGTAGAAAATAAGCCTGTCATTTAATCCTAGCAGCTGGTTAGAACCCAAGCGGATGAGAAGTGTGGTTTAAGTGGTTTCTTTAAGATCAGCATCCCAGAAGCCCAGCTAAAGAACATAAACAGAAAGATGGTGTCAATCACACTTGTTGGAAGTGAAATGGCACAGAAATGGTTTAACTCAATCCCTGAGGGTTAAATGTTGATTCCAACTTTGTTTTCAGGTTTCAGCCTACATTAAGAGAACCCCTCTGTTCCATTTGCTGCCCAGAACTTTTGACATTCCACTTATTAACTTTCTTCCTTTTTTCATAACTAAAAGGATCACTGATCAACCCAAATTCAACAAATGTCAAAGGCATTCTTTCAAAGCCAGTATGTGGTCTCAAAACATCTCACTTCTTGGCAATGACTGAGAGCAAGAAGATTGGGCCTGAGACAAGATGATCATTATTATTTTTAAAGAAAGGTATTCATATTCAGTCATACGTTCCATCTAAGACATCCTATTCAAAGGTTGTTTGTAATTCCAGTCCACTGCACCACTAGCTCCCATGGGAACCTCGGATTTTAAGTGTCGTGTTTAGTCACTGGAAAACTCTCTTCCACACAGGCATCTGGTGGCCCATGCAACTAAACACAGGCATAGCTTTTTATTTTTGGGGAAATATTGCCCCAGAGCATCAGGCTACAGAGCACATCAGGATACTGCAGGCTTGCATTGATAAGGATCACACAGATACAGTACAGAAATGCCTTGATGCCAGCTACTGCTCTGTGAAATCCAATTATGTTTCATAAAAGCAATTAAAAGTATTTAGTTATAAATCAAAAATAAACAGGAAGACCTTATCCAAAAAGGTAATCACAAGTAAATCAACATGTACGTAAGTGCACATATATACATATTTGTATATACACGGTTGTATGTATATCTAGATGTCTTTGATAGATACGCTACGGTATCGGTCAGCACAGTTGCGTCACCACATAGGATTAGCAATTTTACAGTGCTCAGAGCTGTTTGCAACCAGTGGTAATCTTCAGGATCAAGAAAAGCAGGAGAAAAAACAACTTCTCTTTGTAGGCACACCTTCTTCGTGGTGGGATTGGCTTAACGTAGCTATGTACTGCACTTTATGTCGATTTAGGAGTGTATGCAAGACTAGACCAAAACCAATTTTAATGGGACATAGGTAAAATATCAATGTGCTCTTTCCTGTCAGCACTTAAGAAAACTCTTGGCTGGAGTACAGAAGACAGAATGACCCTCCAAAGTAATTTTGGGTCAGGTATATTGAAGAACATTTTAGGTGCCTGGGTTGCTGCAGGGTCCTGGGCCATCTGGTCCTAATTGTTTCATTACAGAGCTTTGGCCAGTACTGTACTCTGTAGTGACTGCCTTCTTCATATCACTAAGGACTGCAAGAAAATTATCTGTACGCTATTTATACATATTGATCTTTCCACACCCAGACAAGATCCAAAAGCCTCACTGCCACGTGCTGTTTTCCATGTGTGCAACAGTGCACCCAGGGTAGTTCAGACCCACTGCACAAACACATGAGCTTTGCCTGCAGGTAGCACCAAGAGCTTGAAACACCCCGACTCCTGGTCCTGGACTCCACCCACCCGTAAAGGCAGGTGGGCTGGCATCTTGCTCCCAAAACCAAAAGAAGTTAGGAGTCCTGGTCCTGCAGGCAGACTCCTATCTACATCTCAACTAATACAAAGGAGTGATTTTGAGATGTTGGTATGTTGCAAACAAGTCAGCGCAATTAAAACTGAACCACATTTTTTCACCTTTTCTTCTTTCCAGATTTCTTTCTCTCATTGCCAATGTTGCAGTTGTGTACAGTACTGCTTTGCTGTACGCAGATAGTACCACAAAATCCCTTTGTCTGTACGTTTGTTTCTGTAGGCTTACAGAGCTATTTTTTGTACACTTCAGTGACAAATGTAATTTAAAAAATGTTTTCCTTATTTTGTATTATTTATTTCCTAAGTCATTAGTGAATCATATTTAAGTCCCCCACCTCAGTAACAACACGACTGAAGATGACATAGGAAGAGACGGGCAGAAATACTGCTCTTACCACACAACTTTATTGATGTTCCTGCACAAACTGTGATTCTTGGCAATACAGTCCAGCCTTTCCCAGCCTTGGTCAATGAAGTCATAACCACAATATCAACAAACTTCTCCTCACTCTACATTAGGTGGGCTCTTCAATGTACCCTTAAGAGAAGGTGGTGCCTCTAGGTATCCTGTGAGAAACAATTCAAGTTTATTTCCCCTGTCATTGCTAGCATCTGCGTGTCATGTACTCCCTGAAGAGAAGATAAAGCACTGCTTGGGAAATTGGTCTCCCAAGGGCAGATGTGTTTTGCATTTTTCTAGTTCACTGAATGCCACATGACTAGTGCCAATGGTTAGGTTTCCTGGGTAACTGTGGGAAGCAGGGTTCAGTGCCTTTGTCACTTCCGTCTGCTTTCCCAGAAAAGCTAGGGGGAAGACGGCTGGGATTTCCATGTTGCAAATTTATGTCTTAAGACTTTTAATGCCTCAGTGAGTTTACTATGACAGCTGATGGTCATTGCAACACATGGCAAAGAAAAAAAGTAATCAGAAAGTGTTTATTCTACATTCAACTTGCATGTACTGTGTGCATGTATGTTTGTTTGTCTGCTCAGGAACCCACCAGTCCATTCTCCCCCAGTTCCAGTAGATTTTAAGCTGTTGGATGATCTCAGTTAAACTTAACAGAAGACTGGTGCACCCATCTCTCCCTCTTGAGTTTCCACAGCACACAGGCTAAGCCCTGATCCCTGGATCAAGTGGCACGGGATAACTCGCATCTGCTCCTACTATAGGCCGTGGTCCTCAAGGCTGTTTCCCCCCTTCTGCATCTCAGTTTCTCCCATCTTTGTCCTGGCCTGGAGCCTAGTAGTGGATAGAGCTCTTCAAAGTACGAGTGAGTGCCCAGTTATTCAGTTCCTACCAGCTTCCCAGCAGATCGGTGGAGAGATGCAGTTAGTGTTCCCAGGGAGAGAAACGCTGCAGGCAATCGCACTTTTTCTTGTACCAGGGCACTCGATTCTCCTCGCTCCAGGCCATCTGCTTCAGAGTCTATTCCTGTTGCCAGCTTCCCCTTTACTTTCACCAATGGTCTCTGTCACTGAAAAATATTCCTATGTATTCGTTTCCTCTTCTTTTCTAAGATGCACAGAAAAAAAGTGAGACCTGCCTTAATATTTTTTTAATGTTGCTGGGATTGTCACAGATCACAGCAGATCAACATTATGCTGTTGTAGGTACAAACTTTCAGTGGCATTCAAAAAAATGTTCAGCCTTCCAGCAAAACCTGTATTTTTATCAAGTATGAAACACTTGGGAGTTGTGTTAACTTTGACAACTTACAATGGGAGACAATAAAAATTAATAGTACCAACTCTTCTTTTCTTTTCAGCTGTCAACAAAATTTCTGTTATTATGGCAAAATTTTGCCTTTCAAACGTGTTTTCCATTATTACATTTTAACTTATGGATCATAATTTTATTATTATATTCCTATGCATATTTAATTTTTTTCTATTGCAGTTTTGACATTATCCAAGTGAAATATTGCAATGGCTCTAAGCATAATTTTTTCTGGAACAACAGGCCTATAACTCACTTAGATTCTCTTTATAAACTACATTCTGTAAAGCTCAGCAAATAATAGAGTTTGTAGTCTGGGACTGAACCAAAAAAGTTAAAAAAGAAATTTCATTCAAGCCAAATCAAAACAGAAACTGACATTACAAAAATAAATGAAAAATGGGATAGCCTATTAGCAGAAATGAAGTTTTCCATTTCCTTTTAAAGATGTTAATGACTATGCCCTTAGTTATCTTATTAGCCATTGATTGTCCACATTCAGCCTAGCATCATAAATGGTTTCCGTCCATGCAAAAACTCTTTTTTGGTGGACATAATGGGAAAGACCTTCTTGGCTCAGACTCTCTTCTCCAGGAGATTTGTCCTGTGCCTCCCTTGTCAAGCAAGACCTCTGGTCTTTGGAGGCATCCGAGCATGGGCTAGAATGCTCCTACTTCTTTTTTTTTTTTGTTTTTCCCCCATGTTAAAAATTATCTGGGAGCACTGAGCAGCTCTGGTTTCATGTAAGCTTCTGGCCTGTCACCACCTTCATTGACATCACCATCCTTCACCAGAAAAGCCATGTCTGCTTAACGTGAAATTACAGATTTTGTGAGAGGAGACACAAGGGGTATTTACCAACTATCAGATCCTGTGAAAAAGGAGGTTTAGGAGCTCTCCATGTCCTAAAGTGACTTTCCCATCACCAGAAAGCCTTTTGGTCTCTGTAGAGATCAACATAGTAGCTTGCTCTAGCTACTAACATTGCTTTGACCAGCTGAAGAGTGGGACTTGCTTGAAAATCAAGTTCTCAAGGGAAAAATAAAAAACAGAGGCAAAAATTGAAGTGTAAAAGATTTGCCCTCACAGGACAATGTTGCCAATACCGCAAAAATAAGTAATTCCCTGAGCACTGGTGCTAACAAACCCCAGTTTCCCATGTTCTCTTGTCTCAGAACTGAATTCTCTGGTGTTCCCCAAATTCTAAATGCCCCATTAGAATGCTGTCCAGTTTGGGAAAGCTGTAATGATGCTTTCTTGTGTGGGCCTCTGGTGTCTAACAAACACAGGTTAACAGGAACGTTGAGGGATCTTGCTCACAGCTGCTTATCTTTCAGAAGGTCACAGGAATCTTTTGGAGTTTGCTTTTGGTTTCATGAAACTATCTAGAGTACTGCTGTTTTCACAGCAGCAGATGCCAGAAGCCCTAATTTTCTCTCTTCCTTTGTTTCTATTGTTGTTTAGGCTGCAACATAATACTAAGCACTAAGAAAGAGCTTGAACAACATCTGTCTGATTCGGGCAGTCCTTCTCTTGGTGGATATGAAGTCTAATCCTTTGTATTTTGGTGTTCTCCATTTCTGGCTTTTCTGGTTCAGATTCTCTGCCTTATACAAGACAGATCATCTTTCTTTCATTGACCTGCTGGCTGAGCTCCTCATAGCTAAAAAGGCAGGCTTTCACATTTACCATTATCTTATGAGAGATTTTTACTAAAACTAGGAAGAATCTGGTCTTTCCTGGGATGCTAAAATCAAGGGTTAGAATATATCTTCTGCAAGCCATTCAGATTCAATTCAAATGTTCTTGAATGCTCTCCTTTCTCCTGAGACACATCTGAATGTTTTTCTTAATAATACCTGCTCTGAATGGTCCTTCAAGTGAAAATGAAGTTCACCATTGTGCTCCTCTCGCAACCAGGTTCTGTTCCCACCAAAATTATTTTAACTTTCTATTTCTTATTTGACAATGCTCGGGAGAGAGCAAGGTGCTTTAAAATACGGACAAGAAAAGCCAGATTACTGCCTGCAGCAGTTTGCAAATGTGATGTGGTGGTGGAGATGACAACAGAACAGGGAAACTCAGTAGGTGGGAGAAATCAAGTATGAACAGTGAGACTGCACTGCTGTTTCCTGATACTTACTATGCAGCATGAAGGGGTAGAAAATCAAGTGTTTCAAAAAAGCTATGAAATATATTATCCCGTTTTCTTGGAAACATCATCATAAAAGCTTGATTTTTAAAGAATTATGAGTAAAAACCAAGCAGAGCTCTTGTCGCCACCTCAGAAAGCCATTTTGATTTAGCATTGACTTCAATGACACCTTGATCGCTTTAACTCTTATATTTTTGCCAGAATGGCAATAGGTATGGAATAAAGTCCGAACCAATGACTACTCTGGAAATACTGGCATCAGAAACATTTTGTTTCCCGAACATTTTGCTGTTTTGAAATTTAATGACAGCATTGCATTTATAGAATATGAATTAATTACTGAAGATTTTTCCCTCAATTAATTTTTCTAAAGATATAATTTTCAAATGGAGGTGTTGTAGCTGCTTAGTACACTGTGGAAAGAACAAAATAAGAGCACTATTTTGAAGAAAAATGTTGTGGTTTCAGTAGATTTTACCATTATTCTACTAACAAAACAAGTGTTTCACTGCAGAAACTACTTTAGGCTGGTCACACCCCTAGCCTAGCTTGAGAAAACAAATCTAGGAAGCTCTTTATTTTCATCTATTTTTCTAAGCAAGAACTGCACCATTGACTGCATAAGATTTAAAACTTACTGTGGTGCGAACCACAAGACTTTCTGCAGCTCGTTATAGTGTTATTTCGGTCTGAAACATCACCAAAAATAACTAGTATAAACTCATTATTTTTAAAGAAAACAAACTTATTTTTGTAAAAATTCAGAATACATACATTTTTGCATAGACTTGTAATATCAGCTGAAGCCAGTGCAAAAAATTAAATATCCTTTAAAAATATATGCTTTGTTCCTGTAAAGAATCTGATGAATCCGTGCAGCAAGCCAGCTTGGATTTCTCCAAAGAATAGCATTCTAATTGTTATTATAGATATAGCAATAGCATCTAAATATTTCAATGATTTTCAAGCCCCAGGTTGTTAAGTAATGTGCAAGGAAGACTGATACTGCTCCAAAGGATTCATGCTTGAGATGAACAAGCAGCAGAAAGGATAGGTGACGGGGAAAATGAAAGACACAGAGGGAGGAGTGACCTACACAAGACACGCAATGAGAGAGATGATGTGAGACAAGATGAAATTAAAATCTTCACCCTCACTGCAATGCCTTGCCCAAGCAGATGTGTTGTCTGTATGGTGATAGCACAATAGCAAGGCTGAAATCTTAGCCCAGTAAAATCAATGGCTATGAAATGAATGAAATGAATGAATGAAAAAGAAAGAAAGAATGAAAAAAGACATGGACCTGTTGGATACCTACAGGAAAGATGGGGAGGGACCCTTATCATGGAGTGTAGAGATAGGATGAGAGGTAACAGTTTTAAACTGAAAGAGGGTAGATTTAGATTAGATATCAGGAAGAAATTATTTACCATGAGGGTGGTGAGAAACTGGAACAGGTTGGCCCGAGAAGTTGTGGAGGCCCCATCCCTGGTAGTACTCAAGGACATGTTGGATGGGGCTTTGAGCAACCTAGTCTGGTGGAAAGTGCCCTTGCCCATGGCAGGAACTAATTAATCTTTAAGGTCTCTTCCAAGTTTAACCATTCTGTGATTCTATGATTCTAAATGGAAGTTGAAGACTACAGCATTTCATTCATCAAAGTCATCATCAAAGATCCTATAGTATGTATTCTTCAAGTATGTGGAAGAAGGGACTGACCACTTCAGAAGATTACAGGAATGCTGTCACAGTATGCGGGGATGAAACAAGGAAAGCCAAAGCCTCCTTGGAATTAAATCTGGCAAGAGATGTCAAGGTCAACAGGAAGGGTTTCTTCAAGTACATCGGAGGCAAAAGAAAAACTAGAGAAAATGTGGGCCCACTGTTGAATGAGACAGGTGCCATGGTGACAGATGACACAGAGAAGCTGGAGTTACTGAATACCTTCTTTGCTTCAGTATTTGCTGCTCAGGACAGCGCCCAGGACCTCCTGTTTGCAGGCAACAGAGAAAGTCTGGAGGAAGGAAGACTTTCCTTTGGTTGAGCTGGATCAAGTTAGAGACCAATTAAGTAATATGGACATCCACAAGTCCATGGGTCCTGATGGGATGCACCCGCAAGTGCTGAAGGAGCTGGCAGAAGTCGTTGCTGGTCCACTCTCCATCACCTTTGAAAGGTCCCGGAGAACAGGTGAGGTGCCTGAGGACTGGAGGAATGCCAATGTCACTCCAGTCTTCAAAAAGGGCAAGAAGGAAGATCCAGGAAACTTCATGCCAGTCAGCCTCACCTCCATCCCTGGTAAGATGATGGAACAGCTCGTTCTGGGCATCATCTCTAAGCATCTGGAGGAAAAGAAGGTTCTCAGAGGTATTCAACATGGATTCACCAAGGGGAAGTTATGTCTGACTAATCTGATAGCCTTCTATGATGGCATGACTGGATGGATAGATGAGGGGAGGGTAGTGGGTGTTGTCTACCTTGACTTTAGCAAGGCTTTTGATACTTTCTCCCACATCATCCTCATAGGCAAGCTCAGGAAATGTGGGTTAGATGAATGGACAGTGGGGTGGACTGAAAACTGTCTGGCAGGTAGAACTCAGAGGGTTGTGATCAGTGGGGCAGAGTCTAGTTAGAGGCCTGTGACTAGTGATGTTCCCCAGGGGTCAGTGTTGGGTCCAGTCCTGTTCGATGTATTCATCAATGACCTGGATGAAGGGATGGAGTGTACCGTCAGCAAGTTTGCTGATGACACAAAACTGGGAGGGGTGGCTGACATCCTGGAAGGCTGTGCTGCTGTTCAGTGAGACCTGGACAGGCTGGAGAGTCGGGCAGAGAGAAACGATATGAAATTCGACAAAGGCCAGTGTAGGGTCCTGCACCTGGGGAGGAATAACCCCATGCACCAGTACAAGTTAGGGGCTGACCTGCTGGAAAACAGCTCTGCAGAGAGGGACCTTGGAGGCCTGGTGGACAACAGGATGACCATGAGCCAGCAATGTGCCCTTGTGGCCAAGAAGGCCAATGGCATCCTGGGGTGCATCAAGAAGAGCGTAGCAAGCAGGTCAAGGGAGGTCATCCTCCCCCTTTACTCTGCCCTGGTGAGGCCACATCTGGAGTACTGTGTCTAGTTCTGGGCTCCCCACTTTAAGAAGGACAGAGAACTGTTGGAGAGGGTACAGCGAAGGGCCATTAAGATGATTAGGGGGCTGGAAAATCTTTCTTCTGAGGAAAGGCTGAGAGAGTTGGGTCTTTTTAGTCTGGAGAAGAGAAGACTGAGGGGGGATCTCATCAATGCTTATAAGTACTTAAAGAGAGGGTGCCAGGAGGAGGGGGCCAGTCTTTTTTCAGTGTTGCCCAGTGACAGGACAAGAGGTAACAGGCACAAACTTGAACATAAGAAGTTCCATCTAAACACAAGGAGGAACTTCTTTCCTTTGAGGGTGGCAGAGCACTGGAAGAGGCTGCCCAGAGAGGTAGTGGAGTCTCTGACTCTGGAGACATTCAAACCCCACCTGGACACCATCCTGTGCAACCTGCTGTAGGTGAACCTGCTCTGACAGGGGAGTTGGGCCAGATCATCTTCAGAGGTCCCATCCAGTACCTGTGGTTCTGTGATTCTGTAACTGAGTGACCGAAGTCTTGTAGTTGAACTCTGTGCAGTATGTGCCTGCTCCCAGCACTTGTTTAACAACTCTTTTTGCAGCTTTCTGCTACAGAATTACTGAAGAACTTTTATCAGTACTTAGTGAGTCTCTCTAATCTCACATTTTCTGCATTTGGACTTACAGAATGTTTTGAATACATGAAAGGAAATTAATAAGAAGTATGTCTAGTCAGGCTTTCCTAAATATTGAGTTCCTGCGAATTCAACTTCTTAATTTATTGCACACTTTAACATGTGTACAATTATGTTTCACTATCCTAAACTACTTGTTGTGTTCTGAAGTCTGTAAGATACATTCTAAACATACCGGCAGATATTTTCTAATTCTTTTTTAGTGATGCACTGTTTGTGAATACGATATGTCACAAAATCTAAACACAGGTTTAAAATCTCTTGGCAGAGACTGCCTTCAGATTCCAGATTCAGAGAGACAGAGACTCCAGCAGAGTGAAAATCTTGTTAAAACCAGAAGTATTTCAAATTTTAATTCATTTGAAATTTTAATTCATATTGATTGCATATGTAATTATTTCTTTTCATTTTGAACAGCTTATGGACTAATGGACTATATCATTATTAAATTGTGTTTTACTCATAAATATTCATAGAATAATCAGGATAATCTTCAGATTCAGAATGTTCACCAGATGTTCACTCTGACCACTTTTCGTTGTTATTAGTGCTGTGTGATTGGCCACTCAAACCATGTGGCATTTTTTCTAATCCCTGAATCAGTGACAAATGCTTAAATCTGGATGCTGATGAAAAACAAAAGTTTACTTCCATTATGAATCTTTAAATGAAAAAATCATGTCCCATAAATCTTTCCTTTTTCATGAATTGCGAATATTTTCACCCATTCCATGTGGACATCCAAATAATGATGAATAGCATAATGCACAAAGTAATGCTAGGGCATTGCTTTTTCTTAGAGTTTGGACAGATCAGTCTTTTCTCATTTTACAAGCTCTAACTTTCACTCAGGGTCTAAATTTTAATGACAGATACATTGTTTGGACTTTTGTTGCTTTCATCATCATCATTATTATTCTTAGCCTTTGAACTTGTTATTTCTTCAATTGATTTGATGTATTGATTCAATCAACATATTTACTTTTCAAAACACGCTTTCAAATAAATATTTCTGGGCAAAGCAGACATATTGGCTCTTTCCTTTAAGAAAATAAATACCATTTTAGGAATATTGGGGGAAAAGACATATAAATTGGCACTTTTCTTAAATATTTCTGCACATAGCAGCACATTTTTTCACAGTTATATAAAAGTCAACTTTACTTGAACATTTCTGAGAAAACTAACACTTTTCTTCAATATCTGGAAATGATTCCTACATAAAACAGCATGTCTTAAACTTCCAAAGTTTAAGACTATTAAAAACATTGTCCACATGGCATATTTCATAATACTAGGCTATTCTATTCATACCCTTACATCAGTCATCACCTTGGTATCTGAATGTACAAAGTTAAAAAAAAAATGTTTTTCCTATTAAAAAAATTTCAAACTGGCTTCTCAGAGATCACAGAAATTTAGTCCAGATAACAAGCAAGAATTTATTCTAGTCTCATCTTTAATCTGTGTCTTTAAACATGAACTGAGAGAAAACAGAAAAATATGTCTACTGTTTCAATTTATAATTTTTCTACCTGCAAAATGACAAATAATTCAGGGGACACAACAGTTAGATCAATATGGGTCAAAACACACTTTAACCCAGACAAATGCAAGGTGATATGCATAGGAAGTATGACACAATTCACAGCAATCGTATGAGAGCTGTTTCCCTGAAAGAGAGTGATAGGTAGGGTCTTAGGGTGTATGATGTGGAAGAGCTGATCTGACTGTCACAATTGTCCCTTGTTCATGTATAATTCTGTGAAGCTGAAAAATGCAAGAGATCCAACCTGGTCACCAAACAGCAACGAAATCTGGAGTTTAACCAGCCCTTCCACAGGCAGTAGGTTTCTGACATTATTCATTCATCAAAAGCTCAGCCTTTTTCTTCCACCATTCCAGTGTTTCATAACCAAGATGACATTTCATCATGAGAAGCATTTCCGAACAGAAATAGTAGAAGGGAGTCATGCTTTTCAGCAGTGTTTTTCCCTCTTGAATCAGGACCTTGATGCTACACTGTAGTCACATATTTAGAAGGGTTGCATTAGCTACAGTAACTGAGGAGTGCTTCAGAAATCATCTGCTGTGATGACTGAAAAATCTCAGACCATATTTTGCATGCACGGCCTCTAGGAAATAAAGCAAAGAATTTCACATCCTTCTGTTCTGTGTTTTTTGGGATTATGAAAAACATCATGGCACTTTATCAGGTTTCTAGTATATCATCAAGGGGTGCATTTGTGTAACAGCTATGCACAGACAGCTGCTCCTGAAAATGTTGCAAATATTTAGGATTGGACACATTAATGTATAAGAGACACTGGTTATTCTGAGCTTTCAGAAAACTTTCTAGTGTGTGGATGGGAAGGGGAGGGGAGGGGAGGGGAAGTCCTAGTCCTGAACATAAAATAGATCTTTTTAGGTTAGGTGAAAACAGATGATGTCATTTTTCATTTGGAATAACTGTTTCTCATTAAATCCCAGAGCATTTCTCCTACCCCTTCCAATGCTAATTCAACTTGGTCACTTCAATCTGGAGAGCACCATATGCTTTGGATAAAAATCCAGTGTTCTTACTGTGCTTTTCACCACTTCTGAAGTACTCCAATCATTTCTTTGTGTTCTCATTTAATTGGTTTTAATCTTCTATGCACATTGAGTGTTGTCATAAACCTTTGTTGCATTTAAAATGTATTTTGAATACTTCAAATAGATGAAGAACCTGAGATGAGGCAATCTGACCTATCTGTCAATAGCATGAAATAAACTTCTTGGTCCCACTTCTGGCTTTCTCCTTGTCTTCCATCTCTTCCAGTTTTTGAGCAGGATATTAATCACACACCTCCTGACTGATCCACATCCAACTTCAGCCCTTGTGGAACCTCAAGTTTTTATGAAATTGCACCAGAGGATGAAGCTGGCCTGCTGCACAGAAAACATAGAACGAATGAAGCCAAGAAAAAAACTGTTAAAGAAATGTAATGCAATGTAAGAAAAAAAGTCCTTAATGTATGTGGGTGATTTCTTGGCTAGAAATGGACACCCCATGAACATTCCAAGTACGGAAGGCCTGTATATAGATATGGAAGACCTTTATTATTAGTTATACACACCTTGTGTGTCTTTTCAGAGCCTAGCTAGAGAGTCGTGTTGTCGCACAGAGCTGATATTGCTTAACCACAACATTCTCTTGGATTAATTTGCAGCTCTTCCTAGCCTTGATGCTCCCACGGCTTTCTGCCAACCAAGGCAGCAATGCTTTAATTAGCCAAGGTCGTCTCTGGCTGTTCCCACAGCTGGGTGTGGGGCACCTGCTGGATTTACTCTCCCCCAGCCCAGCTCCACTGTTCCCACAGTTAGATAGTAGCAATATCGTATAATTGGGCAGTAGCTGCTTCTGCTCCTGGAATGTACAAAAAGATACAAAGACTGTAGCATTTTAGTCAATAATGAACGGGCTTGGGGCGCATGTGGGGTGCATGAACTTAATGTTTATCCGATGATTTATTGCATGTACAACTTGTGAGACCAATTAGAAGTTTGTTGGCGCGTGATATGGAACTATGATGCTTATAAAAGCTGAGCTGTCCGGACAATAAAGTGGCATTAACCTGATCACATTGGTCTGCGGGTTATTGTCCGAGCCTTCCGCGTCAACAAATGTATACAGTAACATTTATAACTCCATTTCCTATTTGAGTTATGGACACATAGTACAGAAGATGGTTATTCAACATTTCTACCCACAGCAATTTTCGTGCTACTACATGTGCAGTGGCACTAGCCATACTCAGACAGGAGAATACTCAGGTCTCACAGCATGAGCCAGGAGGAAGAGCCAGGGAATGTGCATACATATGAAGCTGCAAAATTAAACTAAAGGAGGCAATGGTGCAGGAGGTGACTGCCTAGATGCGTTATCGCAATAATAGATATGACTACTCTGCTGAAAACCAAAGGTGATATTTTTTCTTCCAAACCTTGAAGATTCCTAACAACCTATTTCATTCTCCAGATGAAACTGGAGGGCTTCCACATAGGGTCTGAATTTCACCCACAAAATCTTCTTTAAACTAAAGGAGTGGAAGGGATATATTTTTCATATTTTATGTATGTCTCTAAATTCAGCTTTAGATGGAGACAGAAAATGTAAATAAAGAAATAAGATAACTAAAAAATCACAACTAAATAAAACTAAAAAATAGATAACTAACTGTAATTTATTTGAATTTGTCTTGCATGACAGATTTCTTTTAGGAAACAGTATCACATAATTATCCCGTTATATAGATTTCTAAGACAGGAAACTTCCTAGACCAAGGCAACCTACATTCAAGGTTTGGGATCAGGGCAGGAGTTGTCGTCCTCAACCACTAGAAAATTATTTTTATATAAAGATGTCTAAATAAAATTTTATGAGGTATTGTTGTTTTTTGTTGTTGCTGCTGAGGATGTAGGTCTTGTTCCACTGACTCTACCATTATCTTGTCCCACCTGATGGCCACCTGAGGTACTCTGACTGACTCCTTTTTGTTGTTTTTTAAATCAATGGAAATCCATTTATTAATTGGCTTTTATTTTCTGCAGGGTACCATGCCAATGACTTGACACTACAAGACAGAGCTACAAACATAGCCACACAAATTTAAAGCAGTTAGCTAGAAATGCCTTAAAACCATTTCAGACGTTTGATTTCAATTATATCCTTTGGGATTCTTGGCTGTCATTCTACATTTTGATAAATGAAACTAGCAACTGGATCCCCGCCCTTCCATCTTTGTTTATACACATTCAAAAACAAAAGCAACAAAATCTGAAAAGGATGGAAAGGGAAAAGGAAAATTACATAAATGAGACTGAAGAGAATAAGAAAACAAAATCAAACACATCAGAAAAAAGAGGATCAGGAGGCCAAGTTTATGTCTTCAGCTTTGCAAAGGATTATTTCCTGATGCACAGTTTCCCACAGAAGTGATTCTGAAAAATAAGAATACCCAGGGCAGCCATTCAGTTCTATAAACTAATATCAAAAAGCAACCATGTTTTGCTATCTTTACAAGAAAAAAATTTTGTTGAAGGTGCAAACAAAAAAACTTGAAACTCTGAAAAGTTTCAAATAAAAATAATAATAATAATTTCTTGTATCCTGTTTTAAACAGATGTCTGCCTAAAACAAGGTTCAGTTTACTCGTTTATTCTTCGAGGGTCTCACTGTTTTGCTGTGGAAAAACCTCTTCTGATTTACACTTTGTGGCCATTCATGATGAAGTGTTCCACCTTAGCACTTAGATGACATACCACAGAATAGGTGTTAGTTGTTCCGTACCAGCAACCAGCAACTGTGCAACAGCAGCAAAAGTCCTGGCTGGCAGTGACAAGGAACATGAAGATAAAATTCAATCTCCTTCCAACCCAGATGTTGTCCCAATGTGGCAAGTTCAGGCAGACTCACAGAATAGCAATGAGACCCCCAATGTTCTTCACTCAGGATGCAAACCAACCCTGAGTATAAAGAGGCAGGACTGCTAATCCAGATTATGAAATTTCTTGTCATCAAAGGGGGAAGATATGTTCTTCCCATTTGCTTACCATATTCAGGACAAAGCTGCACTGACTCTCTGGAGTAGTTTCAGTGCAGAATGAAAGCTTATGTTGCACCCAGACCAAGGCAATCTCCACAGTCTCACATGGCAGTCCTTAAAAAGAATATCACCTTAGTATTTGCAACAGTTAAAAATAAGTTTTCCTTCTTAAAAATGAACTTGTGGAATAGCTGTATTCAACAAGCGCACAAATGCATGGAGCAGGCAGTCTCATACCTGCAACATTGTGCCTGCTGTGCAAGGTTTCCTGCAGGGCACTTACTGTTTCCGTTAAATTACCAAGGCACAATTAGTTTTCTGACAATTTGGTAAACTTGGTGATGTGGGATATTTAGGCAGGATTTGGAGTTTTCTGTTGGACATTTCATACTGTACTGCTATTATTGGCATATTTGATGTTTAGACGTTTTTTACTGCCTCCTGTAAACCAGGAAGTCTAAATAATTTAATTTTTGCTGGAATTTTATTTCCAGTCAAACCGACCCATGTGCACTCCATCTGATTAAAAAAAATACCCAAGCTTTTAACAAAAATAAAGCACCAGACTTAAAAGGGGAAAAAAATTGCTGGCAATTTTCCTGTTTTGAGGTCTTGTCTGTCTCATGCAAACCTCTTTTCTCCCCCAACACTTTTGCCTTCCCCACCAAAGAAAGATTTGGAATTTTTTTGCCTTTGAATTCTAAAACTCAGTGTTCATTCATTGGAAAGCCATCCTGAGAAATGGACTGCCTTATCTTCCCACTTACGTTTCACACTTTTCACAACATGTAATTCCTGAGAGCAGACTCAGTGACTTGGGAAACAGAGCTGAGATCAGGGTCTAATCCCAATCCATTGCAGTCAGTGGGCTTTGACCTGGTCAAAACCCAGATTTCTACAGAATCAGTCATTGACCACTACATAAGCGAAAGACAGACCGATTTTTATCACAAACCAGCCCTCTCATGTCAGGAATCCCTCTGTTGAAACACCAATTGCTAACCACGGTGTCTGAAACACAGGCTCTGATTTTAGGAAAGCTCTGGACAAAACAAAGATGTTTATCTTCTAGACATTGGACAACCCAAACCACCAGAATGAAGCAGTACTGCGGTTTCATGTTGCATGGTTGTAATTAGAGTGCAGATTGATAGTTACTTCATTATCATCCTTCAAATTCTTCCTTAAGCTGTCTTTTGCCAGTACAAAGAAAAAATGGCAATGTTATTATGACTGCCTATAAAGCTAAGACATATCTTCTCATTCCTGCTCAGACTGTATCCATCTGTTGCCTCATACTTAGAAGCTGTTTATTCTATATTTGTAAAGTGCCCATTAAAATGGGATCACAACCCATGACTGGCTGTCCTCAGCATCACAACAAGATGAAGACAAATCAGTGCCAGGCTTCCCAGGCTCAAAAGGATTATAATCTGAATGCATCTTTCAAGTTTATCTTGAGAGGTAACCCAACTGAGCTTATAAAATAAGTGGATTTATACCCATGGAACAAAAAGAGTACATGATCCACTGTACTGTTTTCAGCATTCATTCAGCAAACCAAATTCATTATCTCAAATGCGTGGCACAGTATCATCCCCCATGTCAGGGCTGCCTGTGTTAGCAGATTCCACCATACGTCGGTTCCCCCTCTTTGCTAGTACCACCACACCCATGATGAAAGGAGGCAGTCAGAGTACCTCAGGTGGCGATCGGGTGGGACAAGGTAATCGCAGAGTCAGTGGAACAAGACCTACATCCTCAGCGGCCCTCAAAACCTCCAGATAGAGTACCACTGTTCTCCCCTTCAGCAGCATTTTACCCCCATTGGGATAAGGAAGAAGAGCCTGAGCCCAGGTTTTGCCCACATAACTGGCAAAAATTGAGGAGAACTTGCTGAAACAAAGGATTTAGCACTCAAGCAATCCTAAGGAGGCTCAAGGGATGAGCTCCTAGCATTTGTGTTAACAGGAAAAAGCTTATCAGTAACCCTATTAGGAGTAGGAAAGCCTACTCTGTGCTGCTGGTAGTCATCCTGAGTTTGTCCTTCACACTCACTGGAGGTAAAAGACAATGCTCTGGACCTGGCACTGCTGATACATCATTATCAGCCCTTCCCAGTGGAAAGCACTGTTAGGATTGGCTGGTGATGGAAATGCTCTGCTTTATTATATTGTCCTTCCCTAACAAACATACTGCTCTCAGAAATTAATTTTCCTCGGTCTCCACATCTTTCTTCTCCCTAGGAGGTGTGGATTTGTGACCAGCCACAGAAGGAGCTACTGTGGTCGGTGGAACGACATGTTCCTGAGGTCCGGACCAGCGTAATCCAGTGAAAAACAACCCAGCATCTGGGAAGGGTCTTCCTCTCTTTTCCAGTGCTGGATTTTTGTTCCATTTGATTCTTTTTTGGAAACCACAGTCTCTTGTATATTTTTAAGTCCCAGGGAAAACCAATTCAGCTTGTTCCTGAAATAACTCCAGCTCTATTATGGCAAGGCAAGAAGTCAGGGATTTGTTTTTCTTTCTCTCCTGGTTTGGTGTTTAGTGCTTTTTATGTGACATGCAGGTGGCAAACATCAAACTAAAATACAATCAGTCTCAACACTATATTGACAGTGAAGACAATGCTTTCCTTCATACTCATTTGGAAAATGTTTATGTCTGCAACAATATATGTCTGTAACCTCACTGCATGCAGAATCACATGCAATGCCTTTCAAAATGTACAGGAAAGGGAAAAAAACCACTTGTAATCAAATTTAGTTTCCTCCAAAACTGAAAAATAACATTGGAACACATATAACTATGTGTATCCAGATGCAGATGTATACAATTAGGCACTAAAGGAATATTTTCATGAAAAAACTGTGATTGAATTCAACAACAAAGATTTGGAAAACACTGGCAGTCACTCATAATGGATGTCTTGGAAATGGTATCTATACCTGAATTACTCTGTGAAAATTTATTCTTTATTGAAAAGCTCTAGCTTTGCCTCCCATGCTTGTGTCAAAGACTTGAAATTTGGCAGAAAGACAGCACTGACACTGGGCAGGAATGATATGCCCAAGAAAAGCTGCCTAAATCTGGCTGAGGTTCTGAAGAAGGAAAAAAAAAAAAAAAAAGACAAATGCAAATACTTGTTAGTGTTTGGCAGTAAAACTATCCCAAAATGTGTTTTACTGAGCACGCTCCATTGTGGATTGATGGGGCTTGGTGAGGGTTTTACATGCAATTGCTCTTACCTCTTGCTGGAGGCCACCATGGGAACAGACACAAGGAACGACCAGAGGGAGTTGCTCGCTCCTGTTTTCTCTCTGGAGACTTGTTTTAGCCCTTATCATGCCATTGAGATTTGTTTAAAAAATTAAAACAACCAAATAACCTGAGCCCTCTTCCATCCTACCAAAGCCTCAGATTTCCAGAAAGTAGAATAAACTCTTATTTGACTATGTTATAGCAAGAACATGGTTTTGAGTAACCTGACCCCAAATTACCTCCACAACCCATTCTTCTAACAGAAATCTTATTTGACTCATGACTTACAGTAAAACTGTCCTTATTTACAAAATACATTCCTGAAGTAAGAATACCGTTTTGTACTCCTTGAAACCAAAAACGTGGCTCCTAGGGAGGTTTTGTCAATGGCAGAAAAGATTAAAAAATGTTATGTTGATTTGAATCCTTCAAAATTTGACTTTAGCATAGAAAGACCGGGAAGATAACTTACAGAAATTATTTTGGTTTTAATTTAAATACTCTTTTTCTAATGGGAAGGTAGTATTGTCTTTTTTTTTTCACTTTTTTTTATGGCAGCTAAATTAAAGTTTGTACTGTGCAAACAGTAAAGATACATATTTGCTTTACTTCTTGAAATAGCACAGGAAATTTTTATGTCTTGAAGACAGCAGCCGAGTTGAGAAACGTTGTTTCCTAAGAGCTGAGCTGCGGCTGAACACCAGAACAACACTGTGTTCAGATTCAAGAAAGGCTGCAATTGGAATTGGAGCAAATGCATTGGAAAGAGTTTTTTCAGCCTTTCTTAGTGAGAACAAGTACATGGCAAGATTATTAATTTTATTTCAATTTATTATTTTAAAAATGTCTTTAATTTTTTAAGATTCTATGGCAATTTCAACTCATCCAGGACAGATGGAATATTATTAATAAGGAGATGAAGGGGAACATATGATAAGATACTTCGCATAAGCTGGTTCCCAGTTATGTTTCCCAGTAAAGATGAGTCACTTATTTTATATTAAAGGCAGAGGAAAAGTATGCACAGGTGCTATAGAACAGATGACACGCACTGAAATCCCGTATTGTCATACCCCAGAGTAATGCACCCATGTTCCCAAAACTCTCATACACGTGCTGCCTCTTGAGCTGTGTGGATTGCTGCAGTTCAGGGAAAGCCCCCAGAAGAGCAATAATTGACCAGAGACGAACTTCTCTCTCTCCCTCTTCCTTCACTGTTGCAGCATATAGGAATCTGTTTTCCTTGTCCCAGGCACCTACATTTCCTTAAACCAGCTCGCCTGGATGACAGACAGTGCTCCAAATGGCAACGCTAAAGAATAAGCATTCCCCTCACCAGCTGAAAAAAACATCTGCATAGGAAATTAATCATTAAACCAGAATAATAAAAGGTCACCATATTAAATCTGAGGTGCCTCAAACCTTTGATTTCTTAAGACAGTGACAAACACAGCTGGCCAATATTTATTAGCTGATGAAAGATTAGCCAGTGCAGAGTCAGATGGTTTCCCAAGTGAAACTGATTGTCCTAATTATTTATTTAGCCAAATAGTACCTATCAATATTTATGAGTGACAGGAAAGTAATGCAGACTTACTTTTAAATAAATTAGAGAAACACTAACCTAGAGTAGTTATATAATGCAGAAATAACCTGCTTAACCCTTACTTACATTTCCCAAACCACTTACCAAGAGCTAGTAGTCTGTGTGGAGAAAGGAAAATAGACAGACCTGTAGAACAGCTTTGCACTAGAAAAGATAGGATGTGTTTTACCATTATATGTAATATAATTTAAAATACCAGTTCAAACTGAACAAAATAGTGTAGTCTATACAAGCTCATGGTCATTTCATATAATAAATTAATTTCAGTCCAAAATGTAATCTAAGTTGCTGTGTCATCTATTCCCTTTCCGACACAGTGCGTTTCAGAGGGAGATGTGATGAAGCAGGGGGAAGGACAAAGCAACAGGCAAGTTCTCTGCCTGCAGACCCCAGCCCACAGGTACACTGAGGTTTAACAGGCACCGACTATAAGCCAAATAACTGAGATGTGTGTCTGTGGTGGAAGTCATCTTAATGACTTCTTGAAATGTGAACATTCTTAAGATGCGTTCATGCTTCTGGGAATGTTGCTGAAACTGATATTGTTATCAAAAATTTAGTAGAACAGAATGATAATGACTCTTTTATGTTTAAACCTTCTCAATAATCTCTGACTATTCTTTCCACACTTGATAAATTTTTCACCATCTCTTCCAATACATGAACTGAGGAGCTTCAGCTGAGAGGAGAGAAGAACAAGCTGAGGCTAAATAAAACAAAATGTTTCTTTGCACAACAGGTCATTCAACAGCAGAATTCTCTTCTGCAATATGTTAAGCGTGTTAAAGCACACATCAGTTCTGCCATGCTGGGCCAGGCCAATGGTCTATATAGTGCAGTACCCAGTCTCCAGCAGGGTCTTCAGCCTCAAAAAGGAGTCAGACCCAGTATGGCTGTTCTTAGCTTCTTATGCAACTCTTCCCTGATGGTCTGTCTCCTTTTATGTGATATGAAAATATCACATAAATATCCTTTTATGAGATATGAAAATATCTCCAACGGAGGTTTTAGTATGATCCTCGGTATACCCATGTCATCACAAATCAACCAAATATCAATATTAAATCCAGAAACTTCTACTAAGTCATTTCCATCTTCAAGAAATTAAAAATAAGATGCATGCAGAAATTGGAAAGAGCTTGGAGCCGCTAATACATAAGCCCTCTACAATGGCAAAAAGCCTGATCACAGAAATGATTAGAGCACACCACAAGCTAGGTTATACCTCCCGCTACGAAAGAGGTGATAAATCGTATTAAGATCCCTGCCAATGTACTGAAGTGAAGGCCAGGAAGTAAGATGGCCCATTGACTTCAAGTGATGAGAAGATGGAGATGCATCAGTCAGGCAGCAAAACTAACAGGATTTGCTGCACCTTCTCAGAGGATTCATGCATCCTGCCTGGCAGCCAGTCCTTGGTACTCTGGAGAAACATAAAATAGAAAAACAAAACAAAAAAATCAGCAAAGAGAGAACACATCAACACAACTAGGGCTTCTTGGAGAATGGGTCTTTCTTAACCTGCCTAAGAAGACCTGAAACTGCTACTTTGCTCCTCAGCATTATTGAAGTTTGCCCTGTGAAAGAGTCATTGCTGGACCACCAGCAATAAACAGTTGCAAACATTATGACCACAGGCATGTCAGGTTTCTGAAACCAAGGACAAACCATCTCTCACCCTGAATTACATACTCAAAACTTGTTATCATTCTCCAGCAACAGCCAACACAACAGATTTTTAAATAATATTTTTCTGAATTAACTTTGCTCAACATATGCTCAATCCTTTAGTCCTGTGAGAGGGCAGGAGAAGAATATTCCAGATGCTATGGTTTAGCCCCCATTGAACTGAGAGAAAATCACCTCTCATTTATTTTTCGGGACCTAGCTTGAAACTTTGGCTATGTTAAATCAATGAAAACACTTCTGTTGGCTTGAGAGAGGTTAGCATCTATGAATATACTATTCAAAGCTGAGGTTGGGGAAAAAGCAGCTCTGCAGTATTACTGGGCCTGGTCCTCCTAGAAAAAGCAAATGCACTTTCCCCAACCTCATAGGGTCCATGAGACCAGGGTTCACCAAGGTCCTTAGACCTTGCTCCATACAGCAGTCCAGAGATGGATCTCTC
Organism: Chionis minor; assembly: GCA_013398295.1. NCBI lineage: Eukaryota > Metazoa > Chordata > Aves > Charadriiformes > Chionidae > Chionis > Chionis minor. The sequence goes on from VZSF01000874.1 coordinate 199,186, forward strand.
GGTCTTTCTCCTCACAGCCCTGGCTCCCTTTCACCTCTCCTGTACCCACTCTCACCCAGCCTGTACCACTGCCACCATCCTAAAGGTATGGGCCTCGTTCAGGGGAAAGGGCACAAGATTTCACCCCCTGCATTCCTCTGGTAAATCGGTATATTTTCCTCTAGCCTCCTTCCTGAAATGATTGCCCAGGAATCATGTCAAATTTCTGAAATTTACAGTTCTTCTTTCACCTTCCTATAAAAACAGACACACAAAAAACAAAACCAAAACCAAAACCAAAAACCAAACCAAAAAATCTTGAGGCCAATGCCTAGGATGGAAAATGTCAGACCAAAGGGATAAGAACAATGGATAAGGTACCTAAGAACAGGACCTTATAAGAGAGAGTACTAAGGAGCCCCACACACCACTGAACTGTTTCCAGGTTTGAGCTGCACTGGAAAAGTCATTTTGAATTGCCAGTACTATGCAACGGCTTGGAAAGGAAAGGAAGAAAGCCCAGCATTTTTGCACCTGAAACTGCTCTGTCAACATAACCTCCATTTGGCAGAGGAAAGCCGTGAAACACCTCACCTTGCCAGAAATTTGGTGGCATAACTGGAGCCAGGTTCAAAGACTCTTCCAAGAGACAAGAGGAATATCAGCTGCATCAGGGACCTTGGTTTGGATCAAGCTTTTATTGACCACATATTGAAATCTCCTGTTAAGATTTACAGAGGCTGCTGAATTGATTCATTGCTGGATGGTGGGAGTATGACATGCTCCAGTCCCACAACCTCCTTCAGACTTCCTGACTGGTGTGCTTGGTGGTATTTTGGCATAATTTGGGAGGCAAGTGAGATGGGGGCAAAGATCTGGGCAGTTTTCACACCTGTTAAGTGTGATGAATGATGGCTTTTCTCCATTTCTCTTTTGCCTTCACACACACACGCATGCACAAGCAGAGAAAGAGTACTGTCTTTGTTTCACCTGAGCATCTTTTATACTGTCATCTGCACTTTAAAACATATTCTGGTGAAACAAAGAATGCAAAGCCTACATAAAAGACTATAGAATACATCTCCTGTGTAATGGATGCATCCAGACTGCATAAAATATCTTCTGCCATCAAGCCTTTTCAGCATCCTTAGAAATTTTAAAAAGGCATCTGTGCAACAGAAGAATAACAAATACAGCCCATTTTGTTACATAGCAGAAAATAAAAAACTTGTAGACACAAGTAAGTCAGTAGCAAAGAGGATTTTTTTTAAAGAAGAACCTTTTCACTTTAAAAATTCAGGATAAAAAAGTTCTTTAAAGTGTCAACATAATACTGCTTTGCGATCTCAGATTAAGAAAAAATGTTCTCTTCAGGGCAATTATTGATAAATATCTATTTTGGCATCCACTTCTGCAGCTACCCAGCCTACCTAGACAGCTTCACCCATTCTGATGGTGGAATGGGCTTGTTTCCACGTGGAAATGTCTCTTCCTCACTCCAGACCTAAGAACTCTGATCCAGTTTGAGCACCCCAATTCCTGCCAACCCAGAAAGACGTGAGGATGTAAAGGACTCAGAGACACACCGTGATCCTGTCTTGGTCATGATTTGCTCACATCAGTCAGGTGAGAAACCAAGTTCAGTGCACAAATAACTCCTCCAACGTGACCAGGCATGCCCTCTGAGGTCTCAGATGCCCTGAGGGCCAGCTTTGCTTGCAGCACTTTGTTTTTCTGAGCTCTCCTCCTCCTCTTCCCCACTTCTGGGATGCCACAACTTACCTTCTCAGAAGAGTGGAGCAAGGATGGAGAGGGAGAGGAGTGGTGGGGTGCCACAACCAAAGCCCGTGCTGGAAGGACAGCTTTGGCAAGCGTCACACCCAAAGGGAAAAGCCTGGGCTGCAAGGGGCAGGGAAGCTCTGTTTGCTGGTGCTGTCACCGCCTGCCCCTGCCAGAGCTGGAGCTGGGGTTGGGGGAGAGGCAGCGAACACTGGCTGGAAGCATTTTAATCTGCTGTCGGAGAGCAACAGGCCGGTTGCTGCCGAGGCTAGAACATCATCTGCTGCTTGGAAAGAATTAATGTGCAGTAAGAGGCGAGCTCTGGATGCAAACCTGCGGTGCCTGACCTGGCGCCAAGGCAGAGCCTGGGCTCCATCGGTTATAAGCATGTCTGTGTGGACAGAACGACGATAGGTGAGCCACTGGCTGCAGTCAGTGCGGCCGTCCCTATGGCCCTGTGTTTTCCCAGCTAATATTTAGCTGAGAGGCCTCCAAGGAAAACCCATGGGATGCTGGTGCTGGTGATTCAATAAGTGTCATTCTTCCCTCTGACTCAGTGCGCAGCCATTTCCCACAAATGGGGTTAACAAGTACTCGATGGCTGGAGAGAGTTGTCTTTTAGGCGAGACATAAAAAACAGAAGTCCTGAACAGTAGTGTGAAAAACATTTGTAACTACAGCAAAGTAAAGGGATTTTCCTAGCTCAGTATAAACAAATGGGCTCACTTCTGCACATTTTGTTAAAGCAGTATCAGGCCCATTTTCCATTCAGAGCATGCCAGCTTTAGAGCAAAACTAGTCCTGGTTTGGGGTGAAAATGACTTTTTTATTATGTACGAACAAGGTGCTATTTTCGTCTGGGTTTTGTCCTGCTGTGAGGGAGGTGAGGTCAGGCAGCAAAGAGGAGCCATTGCACCCAGCTCACGAAAGAAGCGATGGTGAGGGGGAAGGACCACTGCAGTGGGGCTCTGTCCAGAGGGGTGCCCAAGCCTGGGGCTGACCAAGCAGGTGTTTGAAATGATGCCCCAGTAAGTGCCACTGGTGCCTCCAGCCGCCACCGAGCTGGGCAGTGGCACTGAGCCAGCATATTGGTGTCCCCAGTGCCTGGGGACGTGCACAGCCACACCGGGCTGGCCCGGCAGAGCTGTGCTTCTCTGGCAATAAGCAGAGCTAATACACAGCCCAGAAATTTCATTATTCTTAGGGATGCAGATTCTTCCTGCTGGTAAAAAGAAAAGATATAAGGCAGGGTCTAGTGGGGGGGAAAAAAAGTAATTTGGAGTGTATGTAAATCAGAAAGTTATAGCAAAGACAATTCACAAAAAACAATTTAAAGGCAGGTATAAGCCACACAGCACAGTGCTGGCCAGGACTCGGGCACTCACTACACCCCACACAGGGGAACAGTCATTTACATCAGCTCCACTACTCAGGCCATACAGCTACAATAGCACACGGCACAACACTACAGAGCCAGAGAAGTGTGGAAGTTTCTGAAGGTGGTACGAGGAGCCATGGGGAGGTGGGCTGTTGGCCGGGAGAAGCAGAGGAGATCTCCAGTGAGGGAGTTAATCACAATAGTGTCACTGCTGTCTGAAGGGGAGGGACAAGGACACTCCCCACACCTGCCGAAACCAAGTAACTGCAGGACCTTACCGCTGTTACCCCAATGCTCCTCACCCTTCCCTCTCATTGCTCTGCTCTTGCCATGTCCTATGTGCAATGTCAGTATAAGCTATTCAGAAACACAACTCATTGTTTCACTTTTATTGTCATGCCTAGCTATGGCTATTACTGTATGTTTAAGGATTCTTAAACATGCAATTATAGGAAAATGGACCACTAGTGTGGATCTATTGGGAGCCAGAACTTGTCCCAATCCCATATAACAGATGAAGAACCTGGTGCTCCAACAGAAAGGATGCTGTGGCATTACTCAGCTCACTCTGCACCACAGCATTGGTAGTACTTACTTCTAGTAATCTGCTAGCAGGCTACACGAAAATATGACTGTTACCCACCATCCACTGGACTTCACAGGCATAGAAACAGCAGCCCTGGAGAGATGCAAGCTCTCCAGCCACGTGTCATCCCAGTCAAAAACAGAGCAGGTGCCCAACACTTCTGGAAATCCAGTACTTTGTTTTCTCCTTGCAGCCTGAAAACCACCATTCCCTCCTCCTCATCACACATTATACAGCAGCTTAGAAACCCTCACTGGCTTTTTTCAAAACGTTTAGAGGTTTCTTTATTTTTGTTCTCTCTTGTGAAGGGAGCCTTGGACAGCCACACTGGAGAGTTTCAAAGGAGCTGGTCCACTCAGGCTAAATTATTTGGTTACAAGCAGTCATTAGAAGTCATTGTTCATCAAAATTATTTCTTCCTGTTGGGATTTATTTAATTACTATTTGATTTCACTCCTGAGTGAGCCCAAAGACATTTTAAAGACACTAGGAAGAAAGTTTCACTTGCAAGAAGCCATTGTTTCTCCTACAGGGAACACTTAGCCCAGGATGCAGTTCAACCTTAAGACACCTAAATTTAAGTGTCTTCTTGTGAAGTAGGTGCCTGAAATCCCAGCTTGGAGAGTGACTCAGCTTACTATTAACATCCTGCAGCTGCGCAGCTAAATCACCACATAGCCTCTGCTGACTCTTAGAACAGGGTCCAAAGCAGACTCTTTTGGTGCTTTGGGGTTTCCCCTTTGTCCACTTGCTGCTCCTGCTGCGCGTGGAGATGATCGTCTGCCCTGCACACTGAGCACAGCTGGTGGGACTGCACGAGGTGGGGAGAGGCAACCTGCCCGCAGGCACCCACATCTCCACCTATGTACCCTGACTCACAGGCCCTGCTGCCATGAAACTGCCTTCACCATTCCGTAGCGGCACATTTGGCACCGGCTTTTGGAAAGCTCAGAGTTTATCCCCTGACACTTGTACAAGCATCTGACGCTTTGCAGATAGCACTGATTTATTATTTTTATTTTTTATACACAGATAGCCATGATTTATTACTTTCATATATGAGCTCTTTACTGTTTTATCAAGAAAATGTGCCCTCTGAAGCATTTGTTTCTGTTTCTTTCTCTTTTTGTGCAGTGACACAGCCATCCCTTGCTCTGCCATCAATAGCCTCTCACTGCAGCTCTGATGCGACTGGGTGTGTGGGACAACACTTTTTTGATTTGCTTACCACTTCCAAAGGGGAGCTCATTTCCTAGTTAGACCAGTGCTGTACAGAGCAGGGTTGTTGAGCGTAACACAATTAGAAGGTTAAACATAATCACAGCACTGCAGCCTTTTACACGTGTTTCACAGATACCTAAATGCCTCTTCTGTTCTCTCCCAATTCTGCCTGCCCTGACAGCCGCTGCCACCTGGGTAGAGCTGCACGGTGCACACACGCATGAACAGTGTTGCAATCCCCCCATGTTTTTAGGAAAGGCGGGGTTTGCTGAAGGCGTGAATGCTTCACCAGATAATGCAGATTGCTTCTGGACAGAGACGTGCTAATTAGGAGCTGCTGATAGGTCTCCCCCTTCTGCACCTGGTGTTTCTCTTCCAACATAACTGTGAGAGTCGACGAAGGCAAATGTCTAATTTCCATATGAAGGATTAAACAACAACCCATATCCAAACATTTACACTAATGAGCACGTTCTCAGAATTTCCTTATTATAACTTTTTTTTCCCCCCCTAATTACATGCTCAAAATGCTCCAGGCTGCAACTGAAAATATAGCCGGGATTCAAATGAGAGAGATGGGGGGCTATGGAGACACTTTGGAAATAAACAACTTGATAGAGAGGCCTCCTCCCTCCCGTTTTGCTGAACTCCACCTTTCCCATTACGCCGCAGGGTAGCGCTGCTCCAAGGAGCGCTGGCAGCTTTGGGCTGAGTCCTGTGAGACTGGGATGCTGGCAGGCAGGCAGGGATGCTGGGCAGGTTTCCCTGCATCCTTCGGCTCTGGGCAAATGCTGTACAAGCCTTTTGTCCCAGCTGGGCTTCAAACTCATCCCTCAACCCTTCCCCAAAGTGCAGCCCATGGCAGGCCCAAGGACAAGGGTGCGGTCAGCATTGCCTCGGAGATTCTTAATATCAGGTGACTGTCGAGAATGTGTTCATAAATGCACATTCATATATCCAAAACCACTTTGTTAGATTTCAGGCTCATCAGACCTAGAATTAAAGCTTAGTTTTATAGGGATGTTTGGTTGTTATACATTTAACTAGGCAATAATGGTATCTTTGGGTAGATTTACAAGCAAACACACGAAGCACTTCTATGGTTGAAGAGATTAATGAAATCAGAGGTGCTGGCAAGAAACATAAGCACAATGAAATCATCAGGGGAAAGAAAGGAAGTTTCTGGAGTATCGCTCTGACAGCAGTAAAATGCCTATAAATGTAATCAAAGTTTAGCAGCCTGCTGTTTCCCAGCTCACACATGCAAATGCCACCAAAGCTTGCTGTCTGCAGTTAGGCTTCATACCCCTTCTTCCCAGCTGTGGCAAGGCAGAACGCCAGAAACTGGAATCCCATAAGGTAACCCCACGTGTATCCCACACATGGGTCCACTTTCAATCAGCCTCATAAACAGTAGTCAGAGGGATGTATTTACGAGCAAGAGGAACATACCAAAAGTGCTACAGCAGCTGAGTGTGTGTTGGTAAAACAGTGACAACCAGGTAAAGAGCCACTACCTTTGACATTTGGCTCCATAAAGACCTTCCTAAATTGTCAATAGCTCTGCTTTGACTAAAAACAGCAAACAAGGCTGTGTGCTGATGATATCTGCCCATAAAGATATTTATTTAGTTCATGCCTCAGGTAAATTGCACAACGTCCCTCATTGTATTCTAGTAAATAAGCCAGTATGGTTATGACATTTCCATTTTGCAACAGCACAGTCATGATTGTTTAATAGGAAGTTATGGGTTATTTTACTTTGCAACACAACGTTGCCAGCACTGATTTTATAACATACTTACTTCAGGTATTCTTTTCTTGTTTAGAGAAGGGGAAAAAATGCACTGAATTTGGCTTTAAATCTGGACCGGCTCCTTGGTTTAGAAAAATGCCTAAGGAGACTCAGCAGAGATTACCAGTCTGTTTCCATCTGTGACACCATATAAACACAGATCTCAATCCAGAACTGACATCCTCGGTTATCACTGAAACACTGATTGTCTCCCCTGGGGCCAGGTGTTCAGCCCAGGGTGACAATGCTACCACAGTAATAACAGTGACATGCAATACTTTGCTATGTCCTCTATTATATCTTTTCATCCTGCAAAAAACTCAGACTTGAAGCAGCTCCTCGGAACACCAGCACAGCCAGATGTTTTGAATTAACCCCTGCTGCCCTGCCCAAAACAGTGCCAACTTCACAAAACGTCCACTGCTGCCAACAGTCTCCTTTCACTTAAAAACAGAAATGAAACAAAAGTTAATGGGCTAATTATCTACACAATCCCTTATAAAAATTAAATACAATAAATAGTGCCCCAATTTCAGAAAGCCCAGCAGGGTAGTAAGTCTATGTCCTAACTCATGAAGACCAGGTGTGTAAATGTGCAATGAATTTGGCTGTGATAAACACCTCCCAAAAAGGCAGCTCTGGAGGTGACACTTGCAGCATCCCTCCCACTGACAGGCAGACTCCAAATCCTGGATCCTCCTTTGGCACCTGAAACAGAAGATGGGGGATGAGAGACAGGGAATGGGGACAGGGGATGGAACATGCTCCACTTCTGTCATACCAGCAGCATTTAAACCCTACATGCAGGACATGTCCGACAACAAACCTACCTTTTATTGACTGTATTCACTAAGGGCTGGATTAGAAAAATCAGTGAGTAAATCAGTAAAATGAGAGATTTCTCTGATGGCAACAACAGCACCAAGGCATCTCTGGAGCTGGTCCATGACTGTTCAGCACGTACTGAAACCACAGTAAACTTCCTCAAACCATCAAGCACCTCTGTTCCACTGCTGTTGACTTTCCTGCTGGTGCAGAAGTTATAGATCTCTCTTGCTGCCTACAGTAATTGTAGCTTTCTCTTTTAAGCATGCGGAAAAGAGAGAGTTATGAGTCTTTTTGCAAAGTCATCTAAGTTACAACGCTTATAATGGCACTACAACCTTTAGCATAATTTATGTAACATCTTCATTAAGTCTGATGGATATATAATGGATGACTTCAGAAAAGGTAATCAGGACACTGATCATGACATGTTTAAAACATGTACTTGATATTTCTTCAACAACCTGAACCTGGAGCTGAAAATAATAAATGTGCCATGAGAGTTCTCAGCTCAGTATTATTTTCTGATGATATCTCTAAATGAAAGATGAAGTATGTTTTATTACCATGTGAGTACAATCTTCTAAAATGCTCCAGCTCAATAATAAATCACAAATTATTTTTGTAGGTAAAGAATTGCATGAACATGTAGAAGACTCAGGAAAAAAATGTTTCCAAAATAAATAATATTTTGCAACTCTTAATTTAACTATACAATGTTTTCCATTTTTTAAAAAAAATTAAAATCATATCTAAAGTACATTTTTAGACAATAAGTTATACACTGCTGTTCCTACAGAATGAATTTTAAAATGTAGATTTTAATGATTTGAAAAAATATGCCTTTCTTTTTAGTTAAAATATAGACCAAAATTTTTTATTTCACAGGCTTTTGGGGGGGCTTCAGCAGGAGAAACTGTACTTACGTTATGAATAAAATGATTTAGTGATTTTTCTATTGGGAAAACAATTAGGAAAAAGCCAATTAGTGCATCACTAAAATTTCGCATAGGAAATCACGCTATGTCAGAAGTTACTTTGCAAAAGAAAAACTAAGAAATGCACCGTAAGCTGCGTGAGCCATATGGCTAACACCTGGTGCAATGCACCGTGACTCCAGTTCATTAGAGAACAGAAGAGGATGGTGAAAGTCCTTCCACACACAAAAGAATTTAGCGCATGTGTAACACTCCTTAAATCATAAGTCATATGTATCAGGGTCATATCAAACGTGCCGAGGTCATGCTTATGACCTTGGCCCATTTCACAGAGTCGGACTTTTGAGCAGCTTCACTTCCAGTGGGGGTAGGTGGGAGCTGGCAGTGCATGAGAAGCGTGGGTGGCCATGGAGAGGTTAAGGCCTGGGAACCACTTTTGTTTTGTTTTCAGAAGAGCTATTTGGGCCTCTTGACTCACTTAAGGACTATTTTATGGCTTGATGTTCTTCCACATTTCTTGAGTATATTCTAGGGTAAACATGAACTAAAATAGACAGAGAAGCAGCTTATCATAGGAATGGTGAGGGCTGCAAGCTGAAAGTAGAAGAAAAGTATTATTTTTAGTCATGCCAAATCCTGCCTACAGCGCTGTAGTTTACCTGAGTTCAAGCAAACCATTGCTGAGGAATAAAAAACTATGGTAAAAAAAGCCTTCCACATGGTTTTTTTTTAACATTTCCACAAGGACCAGCTCCTCAGGTGTTAATTCAGGGCCTGGAAAGGGGCCAGACCAATAGCTCCTTACAAATGAAATTGTGGGAAGGGTTTATATGGGCACCAGACGTTCTGGGGAGGGAAAAGCGAAGCCAGAGGCAGGAACCTCGGGCAAGAAGGAGATGTCCATGATGACAGGAATGCATTGGGCAACCAAGAGCTGGGGAGGGTGGGGAGGCACTCAGAAATCTTTGGCTGGTCTGGTTTCATGGTGAGGGCACTGTGGACTGTCATGTTAGACTGAGATTAAATGAGATTTTATTAATGGATACTTGCTGCCGGACAGAAAACAACTGCCCTACAAAGCCACAGTTTCATTCAAAAGCACATCAGCAGATGACGCTGATATTTCTTATAGCTAAAATCAGTGCTGTTGTTTGCCTTGTTTATTTTCACACAGCTTAGGAAAAGCAAGATAGCATGGTGTCCAGAAATGAGACTGGAGACAATCACTGAAGAACTAACTCTTTAAACATGTTTTTATATCTTGTTACATTTTTTACACATTCTTTAAGCATTTCTTCACCACACTGATCAATGTGTTACAGTAATGTCCTTATTGGTTACAAAAATCATACCCACCAATATCACAATGATACAATAACCAACACAACAAGACATAGTGTACTGGTTGGAGGTAAAACAGAACCAATTTTCTGTTCTGTAATTTTACTTTTAGCTAGGCATCTTCTAACTACTGAAATTAACAGCATGTTGTCCAGAAACTGTTTGCTCTCAGAATGATAAGACCCGTGTTTATAGCTGATGCCAAGACACGGTACGCAGAGAGGCCCTTGCATATACTTATTGCTGTAACACCCAATGTCAGCCAGCTTTGTTATTTGCCCCTTTGGAGGGTCGAAAGTGGAAAAGCGTAGAGCGGTCACACCTGTGGGGAGGAGCAGACAGGACGGGTGACCCCAAAATGACCAACAGGGTATTTCATCCCATCTGCCCCATGCTCAGTATAAAAGCTGAGGGATCAAAGGGTCAGCCCTCTTTCTTCAGTGGTCGGCATCCGAGGAGGACTCTGTCTGTTCATCTGCCTCTGACCCCGATCTGGGCATTCCTGAATACAGATGAGGAACCCAGTTCCCATCCGTTGCTGAGTCCAGTCTGGGATTTCCCCAGTGCCTGTCAGTGACATGATTGTCATCCGGGGAGCTTGATATGGTTTTGTATATATTTCATTATTTTCTTTTTCTTCTATTATTAATATTTTCATTAAAGTAGTCTAGTTTCTCCTAAACTCATAAATCTCTCTCTATCCCTCCTCTCCTTGAAGAGCGAAGTGGGGGAGAGCATCTGTCGTTCGCCTTGGCCAATCTGGCTCAAACCACAACATACAGTTACAGCTAGCCTTGGGTCTCATAACTGATTAAAAATAATTAATCAGGCAGTAGAGACATTCTAACTTTAAAAAAAATAGTCTTTGTTATTCTTGCCATCCAGTTCAGAGGGTCCCAGAAGCTGAGGAAGGGAGTGAAGTACAAACTACTAGCTGTCTCCTCCAAATATTAGTCCAAAGCGTCCTCAAAAGGAAATAAACACGTCTTGTGCTGCTGAATGCCCTGGGAGGAAGAGAAGCCGGAGCTGCCTGAGAGCAGTTTATATTTTCTGCAGGACGTTCGTTGCAGCCCCACGTGACTTGCTCACCGGGTATTCATAAACTGCTCAATTTATGAAGTTTTATTGAAATATGAGCCTGCAGCTCCTTCAAGGAACCCATTGTTTTGCTATTTCTGAGGCTCTGTCAGGAGTGAAATCTGACCAGTGGTGTCCGTCATGCCAGACTGTGTATCCGTGTTACATCCGATGCAACTGCAATAAACCAGCGCAGCAGAGCTGTGGGGTCAGAGTTAAGGCTTTGGGAGAGGCGTGTGTAATTTCAGAGGAGTGAGGGGGGCTTTCATATTTCCCAGGAGGTAATTGGGGTCCATGGTGCACGAGGGCAACTTGTTCTTGCATTTGAAGGCCTTCAGCAGGGAGTAATGGCATGTGATTGGTGTGTGTGCAAATAAATACGCACTTCACCTTGCTGTTGGGATCCCAGGAAATGAGGGAAAGGTGACTCCTGAAGCTGATGCATTCTTTGCTCATGTCCAAGACAAAGTGAATGGGAATTTAATCTGCAGGTACTTCTCTCAGAAGTGATCAAATTAGTAAATGCATTAAGCAGACAAACAGCAGCGACAACCCCCTAAGCCCAAATGTGTCTTGATCAAAGAGCAAGTGTTGATAATGCTGTGATGGAACTCATTAGGCTGCTGACTGGGAGGAAATTGGTCCTTTTTTGTTGTTATATTGACCAGATCTTCTAAGTCTATTAATTCCTTAGAGCTGTGCTTGGTTAACACTTAGAGCACCGCAGGACCTATTCTTTGAGAAACAACCTCAGTAAAGCCACAGATGCAACCACACAGAGATAAATGAAACAGGAATTGAAGCTACACAAATGCGCTATGTTTCTTCTAGCAAAAGTGAGGTGAAAAATCATTAGTTAGTTCTCAGAGCAAAACTTAAGCAGAAAGCTCAAGGGGACAGGTAGGGGAAGAGACGTTCTTTCTAGGCTCGTTCCTCTCACACCCCAGAGATAGGAGAGCAGCAGAGTAGCACTGCCTGTTTCAGCTGGCTAAAGACCCATCCCAGCTAGTTTGCTCTGTTTTTCATTTGGGAATGATTTAGTTTTGATCCTTTGCTTTCCTTTCCTGATATCTCCTAGCCACCACCAAATATGAGTTGCGAACAGTGTAATCTCCACGTAAGTGTTTGACAGAAGCATGCAGGTGACATCCTGAAGACCATCACCAGACTGAAGCGATCGTCATCCCACTCCTGCCCACCCAGGGTTCTTTAGTAGTCCTCAGGACTCCTGCAAACAATATCCAAACTACACAAATGCCGTGTCACTTTTCCTTCCTGATTACGCAAAAGTATACACTTGTACAGATAAACTTACACCAGCTGATTACTGTGGGATTGACCTCCAGCCAGAGGGAGGGAACATCTGGAGGATAATAATTTTAGTCTCAGCTGCCCTCACTGGGAATGGGAAGAAGCTTTAGCGTGCTCTTCTGAAAGGCAGAGGACAGAAACTTGCTTTGTTTTGCAGGCGCCAGCCTTCTAAGCAGTGTGCACTGTGAGGAGGTCTGCAAGATCACGGATGAATGAAAATCTGAGCAGGAGTTGTTGGATGCTGAAGGGCAGAGCAAGGGTCTGGAGTACACAGCAGAGGAATACAGAAATGTGTGAGAACTGCCCAGTGCGTGCTAACCACAGGCCAGGTAGTGCATCCCCTACTCCCTTCTTCCCACTAAACTTTCAGATGAACATTTGCAAAAAAAAAGGCTTTTCTTTGCTGTCAAAGCAGAAAATCTTCAAAAGTTCCTCAGAGATACAGGAATAAACGTGACACTGGCTTTCAGCAGAGCTTCCTCCAAGCTTTTGAAATCCCAGCCTGCTTGCCTGGTGTATTCATACAACCTGTATGACTGCAGCATCTGAGCACCTTGCCGTCTTTCACGCATTAAACTTCCCAGCACCTCTGCTAAGCAGCCCAGCTGTAACAGCTCTGGTTTATAGCAAGCGATGAGCGGCAGTGCAGAGACCAAAGGCTAGAGCCACAAAAAGACACAGACACTGCGTTGCCCAGCACCATGAAATGTAACATGGATCTGGCAGCACATACAGCCCGAGGCCAGCTGCTTTTACAGTATATGGGGAGGCTCAGGACTGTACACGGACAAGAAACTGTCGTTGCAGTGCCTCACAGGGACTGCAATGTGTGGGGCAGCAGGAGGCATGTCACCACACTGGGAGGGTTCAAGGACATCTGAGGGAAGCAAAGGCTCATCCCCAGTTTCAAACAAACCTTTCTGTACACATAGCGAAGTCCTTCTGAAGCCATCTTAACTCCTCACTGCTCGGTTTTGTTAAAAAGCTCCTTCCAGATGCCATTCCTCGGGTGGCCGGACAATTTCTCATCACCAATTTTTTTCTACTATCAGCATTTTCATTTAACCTAAATAGTTCTTTTCTTTCCCTATGGATTCACATCATTAATTTTTCAAGAAGGCCCTGCTTTCTTCATGTCATTAAGCCAAACAAGTAATTCTCAGTCTCCACATGGACGATAGGGTTCCCATTGCCTTGATCACCCTTAGAGCCTTTCACATCTGTTCCAGTTTATCTTTTATCAAAACACAGCTGATCAGAGCTGGAAATAACTTTCTAAACAAAATCATACGTAAAGCTTTGCATAGCGGTGCTAATGCTTCCCATCTCTACTGGAAAGCTGTTGTTTGTCTCATCCTAAAACTTGACTAGATCTTTTTAGCCCACATTTTGTCTGCAGCTGGTAGCTCTTCTGCAGCTGGGCTCAGTTGCTGTGACTGCTCAGGAGGCAAAAGAGGTCCAGCACACCTCGCTTATTGTTGTATGTTTATCAGTCCCGTGATCAGCACGTACTTCATACTTAACTTTCGGTGCTTTTCCCACTTCAGTCTTTTGTGAGAAGTGTCTGTGGGCACCATAGGAAGAAAAGGGAGGGAAAACCACCCCCTCTTTTTTGACTATCTCACCTATCAACAGGAGCCAAAAATAATGAAGAGGCTCAAACCTGTCTCCCCCAAGTTTGAGGCTTTTGCTCATGGGTGCCCTTCCTTTCTGAACGCACAAAAGATTTTTCTGAAGGCGCAGGGACATCAAAGCTACTTTGCTGCTCTGTGAGACCCCATCCCTTCTCCCCTGTCCTCACTTTGTAAGGAAGGTGCTGGGAGGGAATATACTCTTGGCCTTCCTGATTCACTGGACCATGGTGCTGAAAAGAGTGTCTCTGCATATTTTGGGCAGGTTCCACTGAAGTAGACAACAGAGCCAGCCCCACTTCCTTTATTTATTTTTTTTCTTAACCAGTGTTATTGGAGCTTTCTTACTAATTAGCAAATAGCAAAGGACAGTCTTGTGCTTTTGAAGTGCATATGGTCTACACTCAGAGCAATTTCTAGCGCGCAGAGGCAATTACTCCAAGGAATATGCCCAAGTGCAGTAAGAAACAGTTCCCTGGACCTCCCTGTCACCTGCTGCATCTAACTGGCTGGGCACTTAATCTCTTTTCTCATTAATATAATTCTCTATGGGAACCATAATCCAGTTTTAAATACCTTTCATAACCTTCTGGGATATGTACCCAAGCACTTTATGAAACTTTAAAACACTAAGAAAAGGGCAGTGTTACAAAAGGAATACTGAAGCTGCTGTGGTGCCTGTGCTTCTGAGGTTAAAAGAAAACAAGCAAAAAGTAAACACAACAGAGGAAGCACAAACTAAAAAGTAATGAACATGCTGAGGTACAGTTTGAGGGAGGTATGAAGCAAGCACACTGTAATTGTTCACCTTAGTTCTTACTGCAAGAAACTTGTAACACTGAGAAGCGTCTTTGATCTGAACAAGGGAACAAGTTTTTTTGACACAAAGTAAAATAAGTGTACTTGGAGAGAGACATATCCTGCACCTCTGGCATAATTATGAAAACGTAATCAAAATGGAGCTCTCGGTGAGCTACAGGCATCTTTGATGGGATTTGCGCAAGGAAGTGACTGGACAAGCTCTGGGAAGCTGTGAGCCTGGACCTTACTACACTTGTGATGTATCGTGGTCTCTGAACTGTCATCAGCATTTCGAAAAAAGAAAAGGTCTAGGTCTAAGCAGAGATGATTATGCAGAAAACACGTTTAGAACTTATTTTGAAGTTGGTCCAAGTTTTACGTCATACCATTTCTCGACCACAGAGAAACTTCTCGACCAAAGCATTGCTTTGGAATGACAATTGAAAAGGAAACTACCTTTTCTAGTAAAAAGCCAAACTTCTGTTCATATGAACTGTTTGAAATGACCTATGAAGGAACCATGTGCCTTATATTTCTGGGACTGCAGTAACCAGGAACATCCCATGACTGACTGCATCAAAGTTTCATTCAGGATAAAAAAAAGATCCGACCTCTTCCAATAGGTAAGAGATGTTTTGACAAGACTTTCTGTTCTGTCTGCTGGGGGAAAACCTGAATTTGTCAACTACAGCTGCAGAAACTGAGCCCGGGTAGGTCACCATTACTGTTTCTTCTTCCACTGGTCTTCCTATGTGTACCATAGGCTTACCATGGTTGTTGCTGTTATCAGAAATGGCAATCACAAGATGTGATATGCCACTATCTACACAAACAGGAAGAAAACACTAGCACATCAGATACATCCCCCTTTAAGGCAATGAGTATCAGGAGTGATGAAAAACACCAGATCCATCAGTCGTGCTGGTGTTCCCATCTGCCAGGCACCATGAAGCTATTAGTGACTGAGAAACAGTCAGTGTCACATCCTTAAATTACCGTGTCATGGGGGCCTTCAGTAACACCCCGTAAAAGGCCCTCAGAAATCTTTCCCCAAACTCTCAAGAATGTGACAGAAAAGGCTTGTCCTCAGCGAGGCCCCAAGATAGCCCAGCACATCATAAAAAATGCAGTTCCTAACTTGCCACATCCCATTCTGTTACAGATACAGATGCAGCCATACGCACACATCTGGCCATGAGTGCGTGACAGCTGTCACCTCTCCAGCTGTTGCCCTGGGACAGTAAGCTCTGCACCACAGCATGCAAGATTCAGTGGCTTCATGGGAAAAGAAAATAGCTGGAGTTGCAAAGCAGTGGGATTCAGCAAAAGCAACTTGCTTTTTCAATGCTCATCACCACTTCCAGTGTCTCACCATAAGAGTAGCAAATAGATGAAATGAAAACAAGGGAACAGTCCGAGGTTCCCACATACACTTCAAATTTCTGGCCACCAGATTCACAGAAGCAGCAATACAAGTGGTATGAATTATGCTCACAAGCGTTACTCATTTTTCTGGGTGTAAAAAGCCCTATTTTTTAAATTCAAATACGGAGGGAATCAGCAATACACTACATGCAAAATAAATTAGTGGTTCATCCCCAGACCAAGCAGGCCATAGCTGTGACTGCCCAGTTTTTGTTCCTATCTGGTTTTGGTCTCCATGACTCATAAACCTAGCAGATGATTTCTCTAAAACCACAGCCGTTGGCCCTTTCATCTACTTCTTCCCAGCTGATCTTCAGCTCATTTAGGTCTTTGTTAATGTTTTTTTGTTGACACAATGCTCTTGGTCATTCATGGCCTCTCTTTCCAAACATTTTCTGGACCCGTGTTGGCCGCAAGACCCTGCGGACCCCCGAAGCTTTCCACTTCACTGTGTGCCTGACCTAACCAGCTTTCCTACCATAGCTTACTGGCTGTGGTCCAGCTCTCAGACATTTCCAGACCTGTAACCCAGCATGTTCTCTCAGCTCTTGTCCTCTGTCAACATTATGAGACAAACTGAACAGTTTTAACTCTTGCCATCCGTATCCTTTTCCACCAGAAAGCAGTGTTGGTACTTTGCCACTTCAATGTTTTACCTGTTGAAGGGTTTTCACCAGTTTCTCTCCTCAACCTTTCCACTGGCCTTTCCATTGTTGCCATACCAGTACAGGCTCACCAAGAAAATTAAATTCCTTCTGACCTTTACTGCTTCTTGTTGAGCTGCATCTGATGTTCTCCACCAGTGAAAAGCAAACAAGACTTATCCAGGCCTCCTTCCGGCGTTGGACACTGCTTGGCACCTTTGCCTGTGTGCCAGGAGTAGGTGCTGCAAGGTGTTTACATCCAGGGCTCCTGCCACCAGCTGACACCACCCCAGTGCTGCTGCCTGAAGCATCCCTATCCCACCCAAAAAAGAAGACGCAATTGCTATCACCTATACTGAATTTCTGTCACTGCCTTAAAGCAAGGTCCTGGTTTTGGGATGGAGTTTTACACCACTTTCACCATTGGTGTAGAGTTGCACTTTTTTTTTTCTATTTCTTCTGACATCTCCCAGGTGCTATAACCTTCCCTGGGCTCTCTCCAGACCACAACTATGAGGAAACCATTGCCAAGGTGGTACGGCTCATGTTTGGCCCTGGCTCTCCAGTGCATTTTGTGGAGTCTCTGCCAGCATCCATGTTTGCCCGATACACGACCTCCCATCTCTGAAGCCTTCTCATCTACCCCCATTGGCAGCCACTGTCCCTTTCTATAGAGCCAAGCTTGTCTTGCTGGTTGGAGATCTCCCTAGAATTAGTCATGTAACCAAGACATTCCCAGTTATTCTTATTGCAGTTAGTATATGTGCCTCTGGCCTGGCCAAGCCACAGCGCTCTCCACTGCAGAAGACGCCCCTCTGGGACCAACTGTTGTTTTCTTGTTGACTTGCACCACAGTTCTACGAACATGATTTTGCCCCAAGGAGGTCTCAAGAGCAAAAGCTGGTATGTTTTGTACAGGACAGCTGACCTCAGCAAACAGTTGTGGTAAGGATCATGCCCAGAGCACCAGTTTTACCTTTAATTTATTGCCTTTCTCAGTTTGTATCAAAATGCAAAGCGGGATTGTGGGAGAACACAGTGAAAAATAATACTTCAAAAAAATTTCAGCATGAAAAGGTTGCTACATGTTTCTGGCACAGGAATCTGAATTAGAAAACTTCAAATATGTAAACAACCCCAAAATGCTACAAAAGATCAGTCCGATCATATCTGCCACATGACTGACTTTATTATAGCTGGAAGCCATACAGGTACTGAACTTGGATTTTTTTTAATACTTTCAGATATTTTGTGAGCTTCAGAAGGGAATGCTTGGCATAAATACTGCTTGCAAAAGGGCTTTTCAGCAAATGTATTAATCCTGTGGGATCTGCCAAAATGAAAAATCCATCTATCTTTCCACAGATTTTCTGTATCTTTTGGCATGTTCATACAATAGGAAAAATTTGGGGGGTTTTAATTACGATTATTATTTTGGAAGCTCTGTAGCGCTCTCAAGGCTTTAATCCTGGTAGCTGAATTGTGCAGTGAAACCACTGACCTGTGTACTGGTTGCAAACTAGACTTACAGAGGGCTTGATAAAACATTTCTCTCTGCAAAGCCCTGAAGGTGACAGCAGGTTTGGGTCCAGGTGCTGGGCTGTGGTTTCCCATTGAGGACATGGAAAACAAGGAACCAGCTCCGGTTTTCACACTGGGACCCTTCCCATGCCAGGACCCGCAGCCAGGACAGAGGGAGGCTGAGGCTCCCTCGGGGTCAAGAGAGGAGCTCCCCTGAGTCAAGCATCCCCACCGAATCCCGTCCCGTCCCATCCCATCCCATCCCATCCCATCCCCACCACTGCTTCCAGAGCTGACACGCTGCAAACTGCCTTGGCTAGGCTCATGGCACTGGTTTCCTCTGGCGATGCCTGAAGTTTTGTTTCTCAGTTCAGTGGTAATGACATGTTTGCCGTAGGATGTAAAAATAGAAATGTATGGAGATGGTAATCCCTCCCTGAAAGCCTGGCCAGTGTTACTTAGGGAATGGATAAACATACAAGCACCCCCATCACACTTTCTTGCATGTTTTTCATCATCTTTAGCTGTACTTACGCTGCAAGTTCAGGGTGACGAAGTCTGAGAGGCAGTTGCAAGAAAAAAAATACATCAAGGGTTTTGTTTAAACAGGTTTTTGTGTTAAAGAAATTGTGTCAGTTTGGAAATCTTACATCTGCATGAAAGTATTTTTAGCTACCATTGCTACAAGCCCTGTCTTAAGTCTGGAGCTAAAACCAGATCCCAGCAAACAAACCATAGTGTAATCCCTCTCTTCCAATGCATTTACCTGAATGAATCTCTGGCATTTGGCACACTGGCAAAAACTTGTCACTTTTCTCTCAGGTGTATTTTTTCACACAAGTAAAAGGAAGAGAACAACAACAAAAAAATAACAGAAGCAAAAAAACATGATGGTGAAAAAAAAATGGTTGGGGGGGGTTCAGGCTGATACAGAGGAACTAAAACCAACTTCATTCTTTTAAACACAGATCTGTGTGTCAGGTCCACATCAAAGAATTAATTTAGTTCATTGCTGGCCAGGTTTTTAGATGTTCTTCACATAAATCACTGGAGAAGCATCTTCCAACAGTGATATAATAAGCAAGGAAAGGGGAAGGAAGGGAATTAACCTGAGCCTTGGTAATAGGTGCAAACTTCATACCAGCAAAAAATACAGTCAGTCAGGTAGTATATTGAGGTTGAGTATATATAATACAGATATATACCAGCATACAATGTTTACTGACAGTACCGTGGCAAGCTTGAACTAGAAATGCAAGTGATGAGGTGGTTTTTAAGGTGATCAGGCTGACAGTGCTGAGGGAGAAGCTCCTCAGCTGTTCCCTGGTGTCCCTGTGCCTCCCGCTGCAATGGACCCCTGGCTGTGGAGGCGGGTGAGGGTCACACCCTGCTCATTGCATGTCCAGCAACATTTCCAGTGGCGTTGCAACCCTAACAGCAAGTAAGCCGGGGACTGCAGTTTGGGCTGGATAATGGCCATTTGTTCCCAGCCCCCTGGTAGAGCCGGGCTGTTTCCTGCTCTTGACACCACGGCATGGCGTTACCTGCCTGCTCAGCACCAGCCTCTGCCCCGTAGCCGAGCAAACAAGAGCTACTGCAGGCACTGGCATGGACTTGTCACCCCTCCCAAAACACCCCATGTGCCAGCTCTGGATGAGCTGATAGATGAAGGGATGGAGTGTACCCTCAGCAAGTTTGCTGAGGACACAAACCTGGGAGGGGTGGCTGACATCCTGGAAGGCTGTGCTGCCATTCAGCGCGAACTGGACAGGCTGGAGAGTTGGGCAGAGAGAAACGTAGTGAAATTCAGCAAAGGCCAGTGTAGGGTACCGTACCTGGGGAGGAAAAACCTTGTACACCAGTACCGGCTAGGGGCTGACCTGCTGCAAAGCAGCTCTGCAGAGAGGGACCTGGGAGTCCTGGTGGACAACAGGATGACCATGAGCCAGCAATGTGCCCTTGTGGCCAAGAAGGCCAATGGCATCCTGGGGTGCATCAGGAAGAGTGTGGCAAGCAGGTCGACAGAGGTCATCCTCCCCCTCTGCTCTGCCCTGGTGAGACTTCATCTGGAGTACTGTGTCCAGTTCTGGGCTCCTCAATTCAAGGACAGGGAAGTGCTGGAGAGGGTACAGCATTAGGGGTCTGGAGCATCTTTCTTACAGGGAAAGGCTGAGGGAGTTTGGTCTTTTTAGTCTGGAGAAGACTGAGGGGGGATCTCATCAATGCTTGTAAGCACTTAAAGAGAGGGTGCCAGGAGGAGGGGGCCAGTCTTTTTTCAGTGTTGCCCAGTGACAGGACAAGCTGTAACAGGCACAAACTTGAACATAGGAAGTTCCATCTGAACATGAGGAGGAACTTCTTTACTTTGAGGGTGGCAGAGCACTGGAACAGGCCCATAGAGCTGGTGGAGTCTCTGACTCTGGAGACATTCAAACCCCACCTGGACGCCATCCTGTGCAACCTGCTGTAGGTGGACCTGCTCTGACAGGGGGGTTGGGCCAGATGATCTCCAGAGGTCCCTTCCAGTCCCTGTGGTTCTGTGATTTTGTGATAGTGCCCCGGTCACAGCCTGCTGTACCCCTGAGCACCTCACCACTGCCTTCGTGGAGGTTTGCACTCTTTCATGGGCTGGCAGCTCTTCCCAGGTACGTGATGGAGCTGGGGCCCCTGTATCCCTGTGGCATGCCTATGGCCGGTTTATTTCCATGTTTCATATCCCAGACCTGTGAGGTCCTGCGCCAAACCTCGACAGCTCTCCAGTCCAGAACCCAAACACATAGCACCATGGTCTGTCTGTCCATCTCACAGCTGCCATCACTGGACTCCCCTTGGTTTGATGATAACAGTCGGGACCAAAAAGCTTTCCAAGACTTTCTCCTCCTATTTATACTGCCTGAAACAGTGTTTTTTGCACAGAAATGTGACATCCCCAGACCATGGCAGACAAAAGGCAGAGCTGCAGTTACAAGAGGAACAAAATGAGGAGGAAAACAGAGCAGTCTTGAAAGCAGGGGTCCAGAAGGAATACAGGGACACTAGGAGGGCAGCAGCTTGCTCAGGGATCTGCCCACAGATGCCTGCATCCGCTGCGCTGTGAACGCCTCTCTGCCCGGGGCTGCCTTCAACAGCACTCGGACAGGCAACAGAGGGAACCCTGACTGGCACTTTGGAGTAGAATAATTATACTCTGGGCTCTGCAAGTGTGGGTTAGCTTTCACTGAAATAAACTGCTTGAATCTATGATGAATATCAACATTGTAGGCACAAGGGGCAAGGCAGTAAATTGTAGTAGGATGAAATACCTACATTTAATTATGTCAAATTATATAGAATTTGAGAGAGTTTTTCTGATGCATGCTATTTAAAGTTACGCCTAAGTGCACTTCCTTGCCTGAATAAAGCAGCTTTTGTTGCAAGATGTGGGCTTGCTTTGTAGTTTATGATTTATAGTCTTCACCACATTTTGTCACTTTCTTGTTTCTTGAGTGAGATGTTCCTGAACATCTCATTTCAGATAATGGGACACAGCTAGAGTGCCGTACTTTATACAGCCTCTTAAAAATGTATGAGCAGTGTTTTGTTGTTTTTTGTTCTACAAGATACTCAAGTATCTCGAGTATGCTCTTCACCAAAGCGTATATGTAACACCCACACACAAGCAGCCAGTAGTCATTGCTCCACCAGCCCAAAGTTCATGCACTTCTGCACCAGCTGGATGGGGCCAACCCCACCGATCTCCATTCCTGATAATTCTTGATCAAACCAATCAGGAGTGTATAAAGAGCCCCAGACTGGCCCAGCTGATCTCACCCTTCAGCTCCACATCATTAGCAGCCTCCAGGGTTGAGCACCGGTTTGGGGTGCTGCCTCAGGAGCCGCATGCCATACAGGTGGGCATGGCCCACTCCCATCATGGTGGGACTTGCAAATTACAAAGCAAGGAGCCTCCGTCTCGGGGCAGAGAGCCACCTAATCATTTCCATTGTGGGGAGAGGAAATGACCAGCTAGTGAAGCCGAAAGGGTTGCCACCCACACAGCTCAATGGCCCTGGAAAGAGAAGAGGGCTTATGTGCAAATGAGAGCTTGAAATCATCCTGCCCGATGGGGTCAGCATGTGGGGAGCGTGCAGAGAGCAAGCCTACAGCTGTGGGCCAGTAAGGACGCACTGTATGTTGGCAGAGCAGCCAAAATTCTGTTCAGCCTTGGTAAGGAGAACTTTTAGCCAGTGGTGGTGGCTGGGACCTGAACCACTTGTTCGCATGGAAACGCACATGGAAACACTTCTGGTCCGGTGGTCCTGCCAGCCCGCAGCCCTCGGCACCCTCCCTGGTCCGGAGGGACGCGCTGAGGGGTGGCCGGTCCCGTGCAAGCCCTGTCGGCGTCTCAGCTGGCACAGCCAGGGCCTGGTGACAAAGCAGCAAGCGCTGGTTTTTTCCAGGTGTACAGGACACAGGACTATATCGTCCTGGCTTTAGTTCCCAGATACAGCATCAGGTCTCTAAGTTCCCTGACAGGAGGGTGCCAGCCATGAATCGCCTTGTTGCAAGGGACTGCGGCAAGGCTTGCCTAGCAGATTTCTCAGCATAGCACTGGAGTTACTGAAAGGATTAAAGAGCTTCATAAACAAGTAATAAAAGAACAAACCCCACTTGAATTTAACTATTCCCCTTGGTTGAAAAATAAGCACATAAATCCAAAGAACCCATTTGATATCATACCTAGATGAAGGATTATACA
The DNA here is from genome assembly GCA_013398295.1 of Chionis minor. Taxonomy (NCBI): domain Eukaryota; kingdom Metazoa; phylum Chordata; class Aves; order Charadriiformes; family Chionidae; genus Chionis; species Chionis minor. Next base: position 222,176 of record VZSF01000874.1, read on the forward strand.
GTTTCATCTATAGATATGGACAGATGTTACCAGCACAGCAGAAGGAAATAACTGAAACACAAGGATCGTTTGTCCTTAAAAATTAGTCAAATTTGTTGGGAAAAATACTTTAAACTTCAGTCTCAGGGAGCCAGATTCATTCAAGAACAGCCTCATTCATTTCAGTGAGTGTGTACGGACGCAGACACACTCAAATATCAGTTTGCTTTTGCAGCTATGTTCCACCGGGATCATTTTAACCATATCAATAACATGAACATCCTCCTGCCCAAAACAGCAGGCTGAGCACAGGCAGTTCTTGCACTGCCACAAAACGGCTTTGCAAGAGCAGAGGTAGCATCAGCCTGAGGAGACTGAACTGGTGCGGCAACAGCACAAACCCAGACAAATTTGCGCCAGGCTTCGCTTAACCCACAGCACTACGGTAGCGAAGGGCTCAGTTAGTGAAGCCCTCAGCAAAACTCTCAGCAATATCACTGCTCGTAACACAAGATGAATCACAGGTTCTCCGCTGAAAGCTAATTAGATAAAGCGCCGTTTCCCAAAGGCTCACCCGGTGTGTATGACAACACCCCCATCAAAGCCTGAGTGGTTGTTTCAACCTCTTGGTTGTCCTGAGCAGTGAGTAGAAAGTCTCCAAAACTGCCTCCACCCTGGGGAGGAGGACCAAGACCGAATGACGAGGTGGGCCGGGATGGCAGCAGACAGGGCACTGCAGGTAGGGAAGAGATGCACAGTCCATGATGGCCAGGCTGGCTCCCTCTCCCGAGGGGCTGGGGCTGGGACTGGCAGTGGAGGGGAAGGCTGGGGAAGCTGGGATCACTGGTTGAGGGTGGGCAGGTCTGTGACCCCACTACAAAATGCTGGTGCCCCCTTGCACCTCTTCACGTTCTCACTCTCGCTGCTCGGCAGCAGCAGCAGCCGCCGCTGTGGTTGCCGCTCCACCACCTTCCCCGGCTCAGCCCCGGCCCCTGCCTGGGGGCAGTGAAGTCTCCCCACACCCAGGGAAACCATGGGTTGGCTGTGGCAGGGGGCAAAGCCGGGAAGGAAAGGACCGAGGCAGAAGGCAACGGCTTCAGACCATCTCTGCTCTGCAAGGCAGATCAACACCCACTTGCCTTTGCTTCAGACGCCCCCAACTCAACTGTAACAAACACCAAAGGAGGAGCAGCTCAATTACCTGCACTTTGGCTTTAGCACAGGCAGGTGAGACACAGGTCACTTTAAGTTTAAAAGCATTGTAGTAGAAAAAGTAGCTAGGCTGTTGGCAAAAAGGGAGGGGAAAACTGCACAAAAGAGATGGGGGCAAGCAGCAAGAAAATATCATTGTAAAGGAACAGCAGTTATGGTTGCTATAACCTTGTCCTTATTCCTGCTCACCTTTTCCTTCCCAAGTTAAATTGTGTTTTGTGAATAAAACACAGGACTGGTGGGTTACAACATGAGATGCTGTGAAGCCATTGGAGGTGCACTTGAACAAAGCTGTGCTTTGTTCCTCTTCTGCCTCACTGCTGTCTCGAGAGGCATCTTTGAAAATCCCTGAGGTCAAGCCAGTGGGCATTAGAGCTTTATCCTCACAGCAGACACGATCTTCCGGCCTTTCATGGGATAAAAAAATTACCCCAAAACACACTAGTATGTGACGCATACCTCTCAAGAGTCTTCTGCTTTGACTTGAGGCACTGCCCTGCACCAGGCTGGGTGGGAGAGGAAAGCCTACAGCGCTTGCTTGCAGCCATGGGAACTGCTGAAGGCACCTTCCCCCCATCCTCCACACAAACCAGCCAAAAATTTTAAATGTATGTAGGTTGGTGCCTTCCAGCAAAACCCTGGATTAGCAAAGAGTGTGAGTTATTTAAGCACGTGGAAAGCCGAGGTGCTGCACTGTAAATGCATGCAGGCTTGGAGTCACGCAGCGCCTGTTGGGTCCCAGGTTGTCACTGAACAACCACCTCTCTCTCATGCCTCCTCTGCAGTCGCGTCCTACCTGCCACTGAGACCTACCACCTGGATGTGCTGCTCCAGGCCAGCCAGACACCATCCCCTGGCTTGCAGGGGTGAGCTGGCTCCTGCATTCGTCTCCTGTCACGGCTTATTTCCTGCCTGTCGGGTACCAAAGTGCTCTGACCCAGCTGCTGGAGGGAAGAAGGCACCGCCATCACCATTACCTTCCCTTGCACCGGTTGCTTCTCCGACCCCTTGAAGGTCGCAGCCCCTGTATCGCCCAGGCAGTCCCGCTACCGCCGCTCAGGCAGAAGCAGGGCTCGTGCGAGCGCTCCTGCCCTCACTCCAAGCCAAACCAATGCTGTGCAGGATCCTGGCGTGGCTCCACATGCCCACAGTGTCCTCCAGCAGTCGGACCCCTGGGCAAGGGCTGCCTTGGTGTTCCCGGCACAGCCTAAACTGGCAGGGCAGCAGAGGGGACAGGTATCAGTGCTACTGTCCGTGCGGCTTATGCCGGCGCCCTGGGAAGCCAAGCAAGCCACGTTTGCGGGCAGGGGGCTCTCACTGACCTCTCCCTGCCGGCTCCCTGCCAGCCGCCGGAGCAGCCCTGCACATCCACATTCTCCCTTGTCCTCCAGGTGTCCCCCTGGGAAAGGCGGGCCAAGCCCAGGTGAGGGGTGAGCAGCCCGAATTCATGGCGGGAGCAAACCAGAGAGGCTTTGCCTGGAGGAGGAACAACCGCTGTCGTCTGTGCTGCTTTGTCACCCAAACTAAGGGAGGTGCCGGCATGGGCTGTGGTGGAAGGACTGGCAAAAACCCACCCGCCTGGGTCCTGCAGCCCAGGTCTCTCACCTCAGAACCACCCGAGGCTGCACGGAACTGGAACCAGCAGCGGCTCGGGCACGGCAGAGCTCACAAACACTGCAAGCAGAATGCAACTGCGGGCGTCATAAATTCAGGCAATTTCTGTTTTCAGCAAGTACTCAGCTGCGAGCAAATGGAGTGCGAGTAAACAGGAATGATTTAATTATCATATAAAAGTAATTAATTAGACGCAGGAATCAACAGGGAGTCCTTCTCAAGCACTGGTGGCACATTACTGTCGGTTGTAGAATACTTATCTGCGGACCTGCGTGAGCAAGAACAGACACTAGTTTCTACTTATAACGTAGCACAATTATTTTGGCTTATTTATTTTCATCCAAGACAGACAAAAATAAGGTTTAAACATACAACCAAAGACCACAAAACAATTTCAAAGCAAGTAACATAAACACAAAGCTGGGGATGACTCAGTGTTGCACCTGTAATATAAAATTAGGCTAATGATCAAATTAATCAGTATTGCTAATCAGGAGGCTTGTTCCTTTCTGTTAGAAGGCTGGGGCTGACTAACGTGATGTTTAGGTACAGATTAGGCCACTGCTGCTTGTAGCAGTTGGACTGAGGGACAGACCATCTTCTCCCAGCTTCTTGCACCAGTTACTGCATGGTCCCAGCATCCATCCAACACTTCTTCTCTGCCCTCCCTTCTGGCAAAAGCACGGAACGGGCAATGTCATCTGAAGTTAAGCACCTGAAGGCCACATTTGGGCTGTGACCCCACAACAGCCACAGCCACCGGAGAATCAGATCCTGTTGCCCACACAAGCATCTAGCAACGATGCCTGAGGTGACTTTAGGGCACACAAGATATGCCTGAGCGAGCAGGTGTGACTGAGGACTCATGGGAGATCTGAACCCTGCCAGACTGGCAGCCGAAGGCCGGGCAGGACACCTCACAGCGTCTCATGGGGCACTCTGCATGCACAACCTCACCGAGGCAGTCAGCAGAGCCAGCTCAGCCCACAGAATGAGTCCGGTTACCCTAAAGGCACTTACTAGCTCCCTCAACTGCCCTGCTGAGCCCTACGCACCTGTATCTTGACACTCAAATTTAGGTGGCCTCATCTTGAGCTGAATCCCATGCGCAGATCCTGCAGGAAGCAAGGGGACTGCAGCTCCCCCATCTCCCGTTACCTCACCACCGCTGCTCATGGCCTTGCTCAACTTGAACCAGGTCCTGCCCGCACACACGCTATCTTCAGATAGTCATCAGAAACCTTGTGAGCTGCAGCAACTAACTCCGACCAGGGGGCATTTATAAGGTTTTGCTCTAAATTATTCACCTCAAGGCACTAACTGCCCAGTGCAGCATCAGCCCGTCACCCAGGAGACTATCCTTTCTTTCACACGCACAACGCGTCAATGTATCCCACCTTATGTACTTACAGGGGATTTGAGCAATTTATTTTGAAAATCGAGGCAGGCACCAATCTCAGTGCTAGCATTTTATGCGAGCTCACAGAAAAATAGTCAGACATCAGCTATCCAAGCCCCAGAAAACAAAGGGCTCCATTTAGATGCCTGAACGCAGCCACCTAGTGCCATTTGAGATGCCCTGAGGCACCCAAGATACACACAGGGGTTGGCAGATATCACATAGGACCTATGGAAGCAGCAAGCTGGAGAGGTGGAGACCACGCAGGGTACCCCAGGGTGTCTCAAATGGTACTCGATGCCAAAGTGTAAGCAACCGAATTAAGTTCTAAAAACCTTGTTTACACTGAAGTTAGATGTTCGTCTCCCATATCCAAGAGACACGTACCTTGCAGAGCAGCTAAGCAGCAAAAGAGCTACAAAAGAATCACATCCTTCTTTCGGGTCTGCTGGAATCTGGCAGCGCTTACAGACTGTGTCAGCTTATTTTGTTACGAACACATAATGCTCACTGAACCCCATGAGCCGCTGTGATAACAATCTCTGCCAGCTTGCTGAATGGATTCCTTTCAGTCGCTGCCTCTGAAGTTATGTGGCTAGAACGGAGCTTCTGCAATTTACCGGTGTGCGGGGAAAGCCACTTTTTTAGCTACGGGAGCAAGAGGGCTGTCTGAAAAGATTCACGAGCTCAGAATTGGTTGTCAGACGGGCGGAGCGGGAGGGTCATTGCGTCAAGGCTCCTGGTTGCTGCAGTGAGAACGTACTGCTGGCTAAGCCTCTTACAGACATGTGCGCTTCCACAAGGGAGAATACCTCTAATGATTTAACTGCAATTTTTATTAATTGGGGCACTGTTAATCAGGGCGAGGTTGTTATGGCACTATAGTGTTAACCGAGCCAGATGACAGAAGAATATACAAGTCTTTCATCTGCAGTTAATAAATCTAGGATCCCATGAAGGCTGTGTATTTCTTTCTTGAATTCCAACCTCAGGATCCAGCATTAAACTATGTACCATAAGTATTTCCAGCAATTAGTGTTAAATGAGCATGACTAGATAGACTACTAATTTTCTGGACTATCAGCAAGGAGCGCTGATGTGATTTTTGCTTTAGGAGTTACTTAGAGTGAAATAACCACGGCCCAGGTTAAATCTGAGAATATTCCTCTACACGTTTTTTGCATAATCTAATTAATCTAATTAAGAGCTCTAAGTGGTTAAAAACCAGAAAATATGACTTGTCTCTGGATTTTATTATTAAGGAGTTTAATGAGAAACAGCTATTCACGTGTCACAGCATACACCTTCCTGTCCAATTTAGAACTATATGTCATTTTTCTATAACACACATTTTAAACAGCCGCCATTCTTGAGCACAGGTTACGTGAGTGGATACTGCCATCTAGGCAGGCTTTTGGGAGCAGCACCTATTTTAGAACATTAATCACCCTTGCCAGGGAAAAATATTCTATTATCCAAAAGAGAGGAGAAAAGAACATTATTTGTAGTATTAAAAAAATGACACATGACCACTCACTGAAAAAACAAAACCTGCCCCTCAACGAGATTGCCGTAGTCCATGTTAAAAATATTTTCTACATGTTTATTAAGAAATATATTATTCTATATTTCCATATATGCAACTTAAGCTCCACACTAAATGACAAACTGTTTTTAACTATGAAAATGGCAAATACAAAGTATATAGTGTTAAGACTATTAATTACCAAAGCACATTTTACTATGGCAGTAATATAATTGTATCTATTTTAGATGCGTTGAAATATAGTAACAGTACATTTTAAGAAGACAGTTACTAAAACGTCTATTGATTTTCTACAAAAAGAGAAGTAATCTTTAAAACAATTTTTCTTCATAAAACCAAAATAGTTTCCATCCATCACGAAAAATATATAATACTTAATGCATTTATCTTATTTAAAACAATAAAAAAATCTATATGTGGCATTTACAGGAGACTTACAGACAAAAGACTTGACTAATAATGTTATTTTGATTAGAAACATTAACAAATAGCTCTATTTTCAGTTGTGGGATTCTGTAATGAATGTACGAACTATGGCTGCAGCATCATACAGAAAAAGGTAGTAGGACCTGCAAAGATTATCATTTAGCACCTTCCATCTACACAAGTCCTTTCAACGTGGCTTTTTGCATTGAGTTCTGCTGGAGGGCAAGCATCGCCCCTTCTTAAAACAAGGAACCACACTCCTGAGGTTTGGGAAAGTGAGATGGGAGTTGCCTAGGGGCCCTGAGAAGCACAACACTTTGAGATGCAGGCGCGTGCACTTCGGCACCCATAATTAAGGGTGTTGTCCCCAAAGCCAGGTTTCCCTTGGATTTCAGTGGATCTGCCCAATTAACAGCCCCCTGGATCATCAGAATGGGTGAGAGGAACACCGGGGAGGGGGGGAGAGGACAATCAGAATGACTGGCAGTCAGAATGAAATTATCCTCCTGAGCTTCCTCCCTGGGGTGTTTCAGCCATCACCTCGAGGACTGCTCTGAGCAGGTTTGTGTACAAAGGTATTCTGCTCTCTCTCCAAAATGTTCCCCTGAATAATGACAGAAATGTGGTTATCTGGCTACTGGCATACATCTTCCCATCCCCTCCCCTCCTTCCCCTGTATAATAAAGAAGCAACACAGCATGAGATTGATTCGTACAGAGAGCAAAGGAACCAAAAAGACGAGGAACTGCTGAATTCACACTTAATTTAGGTGGAGGAAAAATGAGCAGAGCTGGTACCAAAGGAATTCAGTAATAAGCCTTGAAACTACTGTGCTGGACGAAGATCTGCCGCCCTTTGAGCAATCCTGGAATGTAGGACAAGAGAGGATAATTTTCACAACATCTTTGCTGTGTCCTTGGCTTGTCGTATGGAAAAGAAGGGCATTATTAAAAATTAAGCAAACCTCCACTGAGCTCAGAAGCTCTCCGTCTGAAAGGTTGGACTCCTTTTTGCACTCAGGGGTGCTCAGTGCCCTTTATATTGGCACAGGAAAAATAAACATTCAGGTTTAATTTTATAGTAGAGGCTTTTTGGTAATTTTGTATTTCTGTGTCCTCGCCAACAGAAATGGTATGTGCCCTGCCTCTTCTCCCACCACTGGCATGAATATGTCAGGGTACTGTTACCTTTTCTCAACAAATTGGAACATTTTGCACAACTGCTTAGCAGCAGACACATTCACTATCTAGAGGAAAAATAACTAAACAAAGATATTAGAGCAAAGATGTACCAGTGGAGCCTCTCACGTAGAGCAACAAAGCAAAAAAAAAATCTCTTCCCTTCTCAAGAAAAATGGACTTTTCATTTCCTTTGAAGAAAGAAAATCAGTACTTGAGACTATTTTACATGAAGCCACACAACTGAAAGACAGCGCATGACACTGGTTAAAGGAGGTCTCAGTCAGAGACCGCTGGCTGCCTAAGGTTTATTTTGTTGTAAATACAGTCACATTCAAATAACTTCTTTGGTTTTTCCTAAAACAATAACAAAACCAAGAGACAACATGTGCATAATATGTTTTATTGAATAAAATCCTGCTTCTAATATTTACACAGTGAAGTTTAGAAATGTAACCTAGTGAAGCATGGCAATGTGTAACATTCATATGACATCTGGAATATCTTTAAATACATCTGGAACTACTTATCCTAGCAATCACCTGCCCATCACTGATTTCATCATTAAGGAAGATTTGAACTTTCTGAAGAATAGCCAAGATGAATATTAAAGATAGTTGAGATCAGAGAAAACAGTCTGCTATGTAGAATTCCAAACCCAAAAGATCTGAGTAAAGTGTCAGGAGTTTTGAATGTGGCTTCTGTGTTTCCCCTGTTGTTCTTCTCATCTCTGCAGAAGAAGATGACAAAATAAATTACAAGTCGTAAGGCTGAAAGTAATATCCACAACTTAAACACACAGTGCTCTCCATGGTAATCTTACTTTTAAAATTTATGTCATCTTAACCTCAAGGTGTGTGAACTTTAACAAAATACTTATTATGTATTAAAAAGTATATTAAATTTTTAAAGCTGCCAAGGTAGACCCGTAAAAATTAGAAATGCTGCAACTGATACCTAGTGTCAAGACAACACTAATTACCAGCATTTGTGCAAAAACTTTATGATGAAGTGTCTTCCATCCCGCTCTAGCATGTTAAGCAAAGTGTTATGTGTCGCTTTTTTAAAGGTCTGCTAGATATTCTATCAACCTACTATTACAGCGAAGAGGGGTCTTGTAAAAAAACTATAGTCAATACCTTTCCTTTTTATCGTTTCTTTTTAAGATAGTGTCATTTTTCGTGGTCTTGCCTGAATTCTCAGCAAGGTCTGAATGCAAATACAGACTTGCACCAGCCATACTAACAGACTCACAGCACTAGTAGACTGTTATCTCATATTTGGACTACTCACTGGTTGTGAACAAGCCACGATTCACTGGCCATTTGCATGATTTTTGCCATCCAGCAGGAAAACATTATAAACCAGGAATGTTGTGTCCTACTCAAGCCTCTGGAGGTTGTTTATTCTAGTGGGTTACAGAGAGTGCATTATAAAACATTTGGGATTCTGTGTTGAAAAAAACCCTTGTTGTTAGTCTCAGGTTAAAAAGAAGTGAGCTTGTGCAGTCTCTCGTATTTTATTTACCAAACAGGAAGAGGAATTATACTTTTCTTGTGCCTCAAGTTAACCTGTACGAAGCCCTGCTTAATAACCAGGAGGGCAAAGAACAGACAATTACTAACCAAAGTATCTACCAGGTCCCTTCCTGTTGCCCAGCACAACTTAACTGGCTGAGAAAGGGAAAGCATTGACGTCATTTGCAAGTCTCTCCCAACTGAAGCACCAGTTCTGAGCAAACTGTATTGGACATTGAAATACAACACCAAATACATGCTTGGAAAGAAAAACAAATTTAAATCATCATTACCTAACATTGCCTAACCTTTAAGCGCTAAGATTAAACTTTCCATACAGTAATTCCATAATGAAGATCAGTGTGATAACTTTGTATTTTTAGAGACTAAATTTGTAGTAGTAATGGTGTCTACATACATACACACACACACACACACTCTCTCATGGACGTAAACTGTCACCTGGCAGGGGCAGCTTTAAAATTCAGAATTTTACAAGAAAACAGAATATGCAAATGTATCAGAAAAAGCAGCAAAAGGTAACAGAAAAGCACTTGGCTATTTGCCATTTCTATGCTACAGCTACCCCTCAATATTTTATTATGTTTTATAAAATTTGTGGCTGTTCTCTTCTGTTTCTTCTTTTATCTCCCCCCCCACCCCGGATGAACAGCCAGACACCGTTCCATCTATCCAGGAAATGTATATCCATCCTAATCTCACTGCTTCTTTTTATCTTTTTTCCAACTACAAAGAGTTATCTGGAATACAGCTGCCTACCTGGAAGCTATTTCTCTTATAGCTAACATAGCTATAAATTTTAATAGCTAAGAAGCTGCTGAAAGATACAGATTTTGCTCTCGCCTGTCTCATTGGTGAGATATACAGTACTCATTGTCAAACGCTGCCTTTGAGCAGGAAAACCATCTGTACTGTCAATCTCAAGATAAGCAACTATGCATGCATGAGACACTGTCAACACAGGTCGAATAAAACCAAATGCACATTGAGATAATAAGGCTGAGTTTGGAAATGATTGACTACAGCATCCAGCTTGAGCCCCTGTATTAGCCTGAGACACAAAGCAGTGAGTTAATTCAGGTGCCTGTGAGGAACCTTTCTGGGTATGAGGTACATTGGTATACACAGCCAGACATATTTCAGGGAGGGTTTAGTTTATTTGTTTTTTAAAGAAGACGACGCAGATTCATTCTTTGCTAAGTGAGAAATACTTGTGTGTCTGAATAAGGACAGAAAGATTTCAACACACAAATAATTTAAAGAAAAGCATACTGTAACTGGTAAAAGTACGTGTGATGAGTTAAGCATGCCCATGCTTTAATATAGAACCTGTTTCCAGATCTAAAGAGGACTTTCAAACAGTGGTAAGACCATGGAACGTTATACAACTTGGTGTTATCCAGTAACAAGGGGAGGGAATCATATCACTGCAGACTTCATGAAATTAAGTTGCAGTAGCTTCTCACTCAACCTACAGAGATTTCAGGCCATGTTAGAAGGGACAACCTGATATATACTATTGATATATTTGACAACTACCACTTTTCTTCCCCACAGCCTGCCTAAAAGCAATAGATGAATCAATTTCTAGTAAACTGTCAGTTAAGAGGGGGAAAGAAGAAGGTAGCCAGCCACACCACCAGGCTATATCTAACAGAAATGACCTGAAACATAAGCCAAGCAACAACTTTGCCAGCTTGGCCATTTCTGTAACTCAAAAGCCAACCCTCCATCCCTCTTCACCATGGGGAGCTGCTAGCTCCTCCATCTCTCCAGCAGTAGGACAAGAAGGGGCCCAGCTTTTCTAACATTCAGAACTCTATGGCTGTGCTTAAATCCACATAAACTGTAACACCGTTTCTTAGAAAAGATATCCCTGTCTCCCTACACGTGAGGTTTGGAACACATTAACCTCATCAGTCTGGACCGATGGCAAGTACCGTCACTAATAAATATTACACTACGTACAAAAAGAAGCAAATGTACAGCAATCCTTCCATTTCTCAGAAACACAAACACACTAGCTTACATGCAAACTCTGTGGAGCAGGTCGCAGGATGGAGATCTACTGTAACTGCTGTGTCAAGCACATGAGACCAATTACCTCATACAGCACACAGAAAAAGACAGCAACACTCCCCTGAAATGGGCCTTACGATAAGGCACATCAAGGTTCTTTCTCAGCAAAACCTTTGAGCAGCTCATTCTATAACACTAATACCTAGTCACACCAGCCAAATGACGTGGTGTTATGGGCCACTTCATCAGGATGTTTTCTTAGACAAACCAGAAAGCAGTTTTCTGTGTCTTTACACTGTTTTCCATACAGCCCCTAATAAGCCAGCTCCTAGATATGCTAAATCCACATTTTCAGCTGGCCAATAACGTCCTCTGATATTGCTGTGTGGTGCAGCCCACAGGAGACACATAAATATGAATGTAGATGACTTTTCCAAGTTTTAGTCCATATTACCTCACCAGATCATTTTAGTGTGGACTTCCAGTGCGGAAACTGGATTGTGCACAAATTCACTGCAATGTCAGAACCCACTTCTTTCTCCTTATACCTCCCTGTGGAGGAACGGGGCTTAAACTGAGTCTCTGAACCACCAAATGCTCTCGGTTTGTCTGCCTCTGCTTACACATGGATAAGATTATTTGGTCCTTTGGTTCCTTTGGAAAGGAACAGAACAGAGGTTACCTAGCATGACCCAGTATCTCTCCTTAAAGAGTTGAGACATCCCATTGTCTTCAGCAGAGCTTCACTGACTGTATTACAGACATGCCAAACAAAAAAGGAAAATACGGCTTTAATAAGTTTAGTTCAACTCAGATAAAAGGCAAGGACAACTGTCGTGAAAAAGACAGTGTTTACCACATGCTCTGTAAAAAAGATCAGAACATTCTTCAGTTTTAAGCCTAAGGAAATGCTCCGGTACGTGAATAACAGGTGTTTTTGGAGAAATATTGTAAGTGGAACTACGCTATTTTTTAGACACACTGCCTCACTGGTAAAGTTCCCATTTCACGTACAGGACATCCACTCTCAGCTACTGAGGGGAAAAAAAAATGCAAAAAGTCGTCCTGAAAGTAACTATGCATATAAACAAGATTAAAATTAAGGTATCAACAAACTTCTACCCCAGCCCTAAACAGAATTCACAGCTTAACGGATAGGTAAAATGGACACAAGAGGGCGCCGCTAATATAGAGCCCACCTTGGTGTGGACACACCGGTGTCCAGAGCTAGAAGCCCCTGACCACCTATCACAGGGTCTTCTCACACAGGAAAACGGGCCACTTGTTTTCTTCTTTCCTTTTTAGATCAGATGTACAAGACCCATCAAAACTCAATCTGAAGAACTAGGCTTCTTGATTCACTTAATTAAAGGAAGCAGAGAATACAACACATTGACAAATTTCCTATTAAACTTTGGTCACCAAACACCAGAAGTTCTCCCACAGCAATGCACAGTGCTAAGTCCCGGTTGGCCACTGCACAGTCTAGTGATATTTAGTATTATATTACAATGAAACAAAGACAAAAGATGTTACAGACTGTGCTTAATAGACACGTAATAGAAATAGATATTACTTCATAGACTTGGTGCCTGAAGGGCCTGCAAACAGGAATCTTCAAGCATGACCAAATTAAAGAAAATTTATTTTTAGAATAAATATTGAATATAAACCTGGTAACTGTATTTGAACAGAACTGAGATACTACAGCTACTTCATGTATTTTCAATGCTCTGCATACGTTTGCAATGCAGTGCCTATATTCTGTGTAAGTTGGCCCTTATTAGTACCTCACAGGATTACAAGGCCATCCTGTAGAGTGAAAAAAATATAAAATTTAACACCGTGGTTTGCCCATGAAATAGTTGTAAGTCTTCTAATATAGGTGAAAATATATCCTGTGCATTACAATTCCTTTCACCTTTCACTTTACATTCTTTTCACTTCTCATGATACAAGATGCCTAATTTTCAGATTGACTAAGCAAGGTAATTAATTTTAAACATCAACTTCAATGGCACTACTTAAAAATATTCAGACATCTTTAAGACTGAAGGCCCAAAGCCATAAGGGCAATTCTTGTTATAAATAAATAACTAAAAAGAGTAGTACTTTAGCCCCAAACCTTGCAATCACTCTGTCAGAATCCTCACAGGCAAACTGTCAGTATAAGACGTTATTTCTCACCTGTACTACTGCTCAGTAGTTAATCATTTTTCGAAGAGCATCGTAGCATTTCCATTTGTCTGGGATGTAGAAAGGCTCAAAGATGTGAGGGAAAGGAGTGTCATAGCCACAAACTCTTGAAATAGGAGCTTCTAAATTCAAAAAGCATTCCTCCTTTTAACAGAAATACAGAATATATGTTAGTGAGGCCATTATTTTCAGGAGTCTTGCATCACAAATTGAGGTTGAACGAACTTTGCCAGACTGACAGTCCTGGAAACTCAAGCATTCTATTTATATCACAGCATAAGTAGTCCAGACCAGAACAGTGCTTCCTTTTGCCCAAAGGTCCATATTAAAATAACAACTTGAATTAATGTTATTTTCATTTTCTACATGTGTGCTGCATTAAATCATAGGCAGGTTATATTTAGTACATCTGCTATACATCCAGACAAATGCTGCCAAGAAACAAATATTTTAGGAACAAAGGAGTAAGAGTTTCTTTCCTGTACCATGTTTAAACATATACAAAAATTACGTAATCTAAGAGAGTGTATTATTTGTTGGATACACGAACATCATATTCAAATTCCTCTGACCCCTTAGATTCTTCAGGGTCTGTCTGACAAACATTAAGCAGTTATGGAAATTATGAATTTGAAGTCAAGTTGATTTGCGTATCTCCAACCCCTGAGTCAAATCCATGCTCTACACTAGAGCCCACAACCTGTGTCCTATTCGGAGATCAGATTGGGCAATGACTGTGAGAGCCTCCTTACTCAACCTAGCAGGGCACAAAATATTACAAATCCACCATATTAATCTGAAAGTAGCCTGTGGAAATATGTGTAACATTACCAGCTTTAATAACCAAATAAACAGCGGGGTTTCAATCTTCCTACTCTCAAGTACCCGAGTGATGGCACGGCCTATGAAAATCTGCAAGAAGCAGATGGAGAAATAACTTTGCCAGATCAAACTGATATTTATGCTAATTATCAGCTCCTTTTCTCCCCATAACTTCTGCATACGTATTTGCTTTCCAGAGCAGACAAATGAAGAGACAAAAACACGTCTCCTCCTGGCCTCTCCTTTATGGACTGCAGCAACTGAGACATCCTGGCCAACTTCCCCTGCACTTGGCTCCACAAAATGGAAGCTGAAGGATTATCTACCGGCCCTTTTCCACCAGGCACACAAGGAAAACAGTCACGGAGATGTGTTTTTCTGCAGCAAAGTGCTAAGTATTTTCTCAGACTGATGAACTGTTTTGAATGCACGTCGCCTTGCAGTGCACGGCAGCCTAACTCCAACTTACTGCGCTTTCTATACATCACGATATTCGGCAGCCCAGAAGGTACTCATAACACACTGGATTATAACCTTTTGCTCCAGCTACCGCTTCAGTGCATTGTGAAGTGGTGTATTTCTGGAAAATAGATGGAAGTAAAAGGTCCAAGAGGTTGTATGATTGCATACAGTGTCATTACATTTAATAGTAAACTAATTCACCTGGAAAACTTCAGAGTCTGAACAGGTCTGAGGTAAAAATACATGCAAGCAATACAAAGATTTTTTGAGCTTCATTTTCAGGCATTCCTTTGCTTTTGTGTGGAGAGTTAAAGATTAGTACAAAATGCCAGGAAGTAGAGTGTATTAAATCCTTTACCTGTCCATAAGGTAGATCATGATATCCTACCCCAACCTACTGGCACGGATATTTTTGATACCAATCAGTCTTTGGTTCCCATGCTGCAACTGCCCAGTGAAACAAAGCAATAGGTTTTGTACCATTGCAAAATTGGCCTGCACTGACCACCTGTGAGATTGCATTACACCAAAACACACAAGTATATTCTAGACCCACAGCCTTCCAGTCCTGTGTTGCTGTTTCAGAGTACCTGTCGGAGGACCACTACCTAGGAGAGACCTTTGCTTTATGGTATAACCAGCTCTGTGACAATGGCTCATCCCAAATGAAGCTTGGAGAGGAAGTTCACTAGTTTCACTGAAAATATTTATTGCAGTATTTCACATACATTGGGCGTCCATGCAGAGAGCAGCACCACACCTTCAGCAGCCCAAGCAGCAGACAGAGATGTTGGCTGTGACTGGCAGGTTGGGTGCTACGCTCCCCTGAATGAGCACCCAGGCTTGGCCGTAAATGTAAATCTCAGCTGGTAAACCCAAGCCATACAGAATAGTTGCAAGCATGCATATTTATTAATGTTATTGCTATTATATTTAGTTCAAAATAAAAATTGCCATAAGACTTTCCAAAACACCACTTTTTTTTTTCTTTTTTGTTTTTCTTTTTTTTTTTTATTCCTGTTACAAACAGTTACAAGCACCTCTTCTGGGGTTTTAAAACTCAGCAATGGTTTTCAGTTTGAGCGTACCCCTATTGCTTTGAAACTTGTACAGAGAGTCACATGGATTCCCCCTTCCCTCAGCAAGGAAGTCAGAAGATGAAGCTGTCAGTCAGAGTAAAGCAGTGTCGTATTGTCAGACACCATCCAAGACTGACAACCCAATAAAGGTGGAAGAACCATTAAGTCTGAACTACTCTCTGTGTGTATATGTACGAAAATAACTCTCTATTATTTTTCTGGAGGTAAGGGGGTGTGCTTGCAGATTTTTAAGTTATTGCACTGCGTGAGAAAAATACTTCAGAGACCCAAGCCACCAGTCAAATCCACAAGGGAAACTCTACTTACACATTACCTGACTTAAGTCAACAGATTTTACAAAGATCTGCACCCAAGTGGCTCTGACTAGAATAGTGTCATGCAAGATTTTTTCACACTGTAATAGTTTATCATTGAAAAAGTAATTTTCCTAGAAAATTGATAAAATTCATATAAGAATACACTGAATAAACTGCTCACAGTTTTGAGAGTACCATCCCAGAATCATAGAATGGTTTGGGTTGGAAGGGACTTCTGGAGATCACCTAGTCCACCCCCGCATAGTAAGGTCATCTCACAATGTATTTTTCCCCTTATAGCTAAATCCTATACAGGTATACAGGTATATAGTATACAGGTATACATTATTGTGTAGAGGATTGTTAGATTATTGATGCATACATTTTACAGATGCTGATTTGGGTCAGGTGATGTGTTGGTTATGGAACTTACTGGAGTAAGTCTCTCAATGTCAGTGATCAAGTAACAGTAACAACAGAAATGCTGCAGACCCAGCAAAATGGCGATGATTCGGTTCACATTATTTAATTTACAGATTTAATGACAATGTCAATATTTGCAAGAATATTGACAAGACCAAATAGCAAAGAATAAAAGCTTTTAAGATTATTTTTAATTCAGTGGAAATAAAATCATAATCCAGAGGGTGGAGCATAAAGTTATCATCAGAATAATGCATCTGAAGACAACCAAGAAAATGTGCCTTTACTTTAAAATGTAGATTGTAAAGAGACAAGAGTCTTGATCTTGCTAGGAGCTCAGCAAACACTGAACACCGTTCTCATTCAAAACATAATAAAGCTCATGTTTTTATGACTTTCACCACGGTGACAGTAAGACAGTTACATTTACCCACAGAATCACATTGATACTCCTGCCATATGCCAAGTACAAAATAAAAAAAAAATTCACAAGTCCACACATTTTACAAATAAGCAGTCATAGAAAACAAGCCTAAGGTAATATCTTACTAAGATCATTTAGAGGGAAACAGTGTCTTTTTTTACAAACATGTAAGGTGGTTTGATAGACAATACTACTTCTTTACCAGCCGTGCTTTGGATACATCTAGGTATGCAGCAAGTCTTTTGTAGGACCAAAGTCTTCGCTTACAATGATCTATAATTAGGTTTGGAGCCAGTTTTGTTTAAAATCCAACTAATGAAGTTCATCATCTCATGGGGTTTTGATTTATCTCCGGAATCAGTTCTAATTTACGGGACAAGATATTCAGTTGTGTCCTTTAAATCCAAATCAAAGCAAACTTTCACAGAGTTACAGAATGTGAAAATGTCTGCTTGATAGCATCAACTTAATAACTGTAATATAAGCAAATGAGATCACATTCTTTATTAGATGGCATTACAACTTTGAAAAATCACAGTGTTAGCAAGATTTATATCCTAATATTTAAAAAAATTAGATAGTCTTCGGACGTGTTTCTAACTATCTTCCCTTTTGAACTCTAAGAGCACTTCCCTCAAGGGATCAGCCCATGAAATAGCCCCCCTTACACAGACTCTTGTTCACACCTGCTGCTCAAAGTTAGACTGTACCAGCAACCAGAGTCCACCTCATCCCGAATATGATACTGCCACATCTCCTGTACATATTGCTGTGCCAGGTTTTTTACACCTAATTAACAAATATCCGTTGTACAAGCCTATCAGGACAAGTCTACTGCAGTATTTAAGAGAGTGATAGAACATCAAAATTTTAAATTACGTGGATTTACTCCATACTACTTGCGCATATAAGGGCTGGTACTGGCCCAAACTGCTCTTGCACAACAGGGGAATGCAAGTTTACAGCCTTCAGCAAGTCCCTGCAAATTTCAGAGAGACTGTTTAAACAATCTGACATCTTTCAAGGAAAAAACTTAAAAATCACATGCTTTTGGAAGCTAAGTAGTAGGCATGGGATTTCTGATTCAGTGTAAAATGTTTTAAATTCAGTTTTGAAAATCAGTATGAAAGAGTCATACTTATTTAGTAGACTATCTACTAACTTCCAAAATTCAACTGAAGTAAAAAATTACTGGCTTGTTAGAAAAAAAATACTTATAAAGGAACAGATATAGTTCTTAGTCCAATATATCCAAATTGTCCTAATTAAAAAAAAATTCAGACAAAATATTAAATCATTATTATTCCTACTTCCTAAATGCAGAGGTCAAATTCTCAGTTATTCAAGACGACGTTCGCCAGTTACCTTCATTTGCCCGAATTTCACACAAAGCCTCCTGGAAAATACATTATTATATCCTATAAAGGATTTTAATCGGTCTCATTATTTCATCTCAA
Organism: Chionis minor; assembly: GCA_013398295.1. Lineage (NCBI taxonomy): Eukaryota > Metazoa > Chordata > Aves > Charadriiformes > Chionidae > Chionis > Chionis minor. The sequence goes on from VZSF01000874.1 coordinate 240,267, forward strand.
CCTTTGATGTTTAATACCCATTTACGAAGATGTTTCAAAATAACTTAAGAGCATAGGTGCCACTAACAATCTGTTCCTGAAATTCATAGCAATCAGTCAAATGTATCACCCACACCACTTCAAAACAACCTTATGCCTTGATTTTTAGAATAGATGCTAAAACCAAGGACTTGCTAGGTGCTGCATGATCCTATTTGAAACGCGTCCTCTAGTACTGGGTACACTCCCTCCATTTTTCCAAATTATAATATTCTAGTATGCTAATATGGAAAACTTTATCCAAGTTTATTTTAGCCTTACTTAAGTGTATGTTTTAATCTTATCAGAAATTCAGGTACTCATTGCTAAATCAGGGTTCTGAGTGGAAAACTCTTCAAAATAAGTACAACAGAATTGCAGGCATTTATGGAGATATACAATTGTACAAAAAGGATAAAATAGGAAAACAAATCCATTTTGGGGCATTACTGAAAGAAAACATTACTTACCCTTCTGCAACGTATAGAAAAATAAAGCAATGTGGTCTGCAGTTTAGGGGAAGTGCTTTTAGGCATCTGGCCAATAAGAAAATAGTAAAAGAGTTTATTGCTCCAGATCTTCCTTCCTCTGAAGGGAATCTCTACCATTCCATATTCACAGTAAACAAAACTCCACATGCAAACACTTTGGTAAGTACCAGTAAATGAGACTAATGTGTGCCTAGCAAGACAGACAATTCCAAACTTATACTTTTCCCCTTAATTATCCTACTTTGATATTATTCTCCTTAATTATATATCTTTTGGAGCTATTTCATTTTCCCCTCTGACTGACATGGATTAATATCAGTAAAAAGGAAATATTTTTTTACTTTAAAATTCTACTACTCTGTAGAACACTCCCTAAGGTGAGAAAACTTTCCTGTAAAAATCAATTATTTCTGCAACATTTTATGTCCCAGGGTCTCTCCCATGCTATGATTTTGCAACACTACAGGTACTCAAAAAAATTAAGAGCTACAAGAATACCACATGACTACAGAGTTGCTATAAGAGAACACTGATTTTACAACTCCTTTTTTTAGTACAGGAATTTATTTCTGTACTATAAGAAATGAAAAATTCATTTTAAAAACTAATATGAATAGGTAGAGTTTGATAGAAATTTTAATATTTCTTTTGGTATTATAGCTGTTATAATAAAAAGAAGACTAAACAGGAGGTTACAATTCATTCCACAAGGCAAACTGTAGGAACATTTTTCATGCAAAACTACTTATTTTTCTGCTGACAATAACTACAAAATTTAGACCCTGGAACTCAGTGACTAGTTGCAAAGGTTTAATTTGATTGTGGTTTCTGTCAATTCGAGCTCTGAATTTTCTCCTTTCAAATATTACTATGATAAAGTTTCTAAAAACACATATGTATTTGAAGAACTTTTCAGAGAGAAGACTTATCACATTAGAGTTTCATTTTCTGTTCTCATATTTTTATTCTGATTTATTCATACTTTTTCCATAAATTAAAATGCGGGGCTCAAGCAGTTAGAAAATAATCCATATCACTTTGTAGATGATTATTACATTTTATCAATTACTTCCCCATATGGATTTTAAACTGTCAGTTACCTACTATTGTAAGAATGAGATGAATCCTACTATAGGTTTATAATGAGCATGATGATCTCATTTACAACAAAAACTACTTTTTAAGACAAAGCTTGGATAAAGTTTTTCAAAAGAAGCTTTCCAAAGAGGTAGTTCATCAAATCCCATTTTATAAAAGGTGGATTTAATGCAATAAAGCTGACACTAAATACAGATTAAAGGTCTTTTTCTTTGGTTTCTGCTTTAAAAAAAAAAAAAATTCTAATTTGAACCACTTACTTTCAATAACAGAAAATTCAAGCATCTGCAGTTTTCATATGTCTCACAATTGTAGTACAGTCCTTTCCTTGACAGGAAAGCAAGCACCAAATGTTACAAATTTTAAACATAATTTGCTTTGACAACATATATATGTTCCATTCTTATGAACAGTTACTTCTATGAGTTACGTAAGTACTATACACCCATGAGATATTTTCAAGTTGAGATATATATATCTATTTTTTTTATAGGGAACACTTTTTTCCAACAGCTCAGCCATTTTCGTCCTAAAATACTTTTATAAATCTCTTCCTGATAGTTACAATAGTGATACAATTTTTCCTCAGAGAACTTTGCAGTTATATGCTGTAAACGTTTAACTTCTGTCAGTTTTCACCTTTTTGAGTTCACTTTAAAACAATCCTTTTATAACTTATCACAGCTTGTAATAATTTGTAACCAATTCTTTGAATTTAAATAAGTCATATCTTGTCAAAGACAGAGAAATAGTTCACTGCTAAAATTATTTCTTATGATTGCCAAACAGATAATAATTTTACTTCACAAAATACATCAGCGATTAAAAAATAAAGAAGCACTTGGGGGAAAAAGACTGTTCTGTGTAATTCACTGGCTTGCTACCATTAAAAAGCAATTAATGGTAAATATTGTCCTTATAGAACTGAATCACATAAACCAATATTTATAGATTAAGTCAAATTCTCTATAAAAAGATAAAGTATTGTAACTACTATTTTTAACCACAAGCACTAAATCTATTAGCAGTGAATATATTTCTGACCACAGACCCAGAACCCAGACATAAACAACATAATGCAACATTTTAAGAGCAATACTTAATCTTGTTTTAATATTTAAATACTTCAATACTTAAAACTTTTTTAAATTATCTATGAGATGCTGCATTATGATACTCAAATAAAAACAAAGGTTGATATATGAATTCTCTGTAATAATATCTTTACTAGAAGAGAAAGGGAGCGCACGTGTGCATGGTGATGTCTTCATCAAAAGAAACGCATAGGATTAGGTGGGGAGGAGGGTGACAGTTAATATAAATTCCTTCTATATGACACACAGACATACACTTTTAGAAAACATATTTCTACTCTATACTATATATCTGAAAGGTTTCCCGATGAATGTTCAAGGAATCTGAACAGAAAATGTTTAAATTGCAAGCAGTGTAAAATGAAAATAACACAAGTGGAAGTAACCCAGACTGTAACAATACAAACATTCCTATGCACTAAATAAAGTATTTTCGAACCAGCTCTCTTCAGGCAGGATGGAATTTTTGGTGCTACAGCCGTAACTGCAATCCTGTGAGATGATGTTAGGTCACTATAGCAACTATGGGGTGCCTACACACTCGTGCAGCCTCACAAGCCAATGCTGTTACTATGGGCTCATTTTCTGTTACGTGGAAGTAAAGAATCCACAACTTGATTGCAATATTAAATGCACATTTTCTGAAAAATCAGTATCTAGAGCTTCCCGTATGTTATTTTTCTGTAATCCTGTACACTGATGACTTTGATTGCAGATATGTATTTGCGTGGTTTGCTCCTGGCACATCATTAGCTGATGAAACTAATGACACTGAAAGGATGTTTTAATTCAAGTCACTGAAAAACGTTTATGTTGCATATTTTTCCAGACCACTTGCAATTTCTTTATATTAAAATATAACCAATTTACTCTGTTAAGCTCATTAGTTCCATGTCACAGAAAGGAATGTGCATAATTAGACAAGTAAAACAAATGAGGATAATGTTGTCTTCATTGTCACTTGTAGCTCCAGGAGTTGTAAACACTCTGAAAGAGGATTTGACCAGAAATTCACCAGACTCACTCCTCACTATGAGCTGGATTTCGTTTTTTAAATCCATATGCATTATTCCTGGGGAGTCATTCCTTTTGTACCTCAATTACACCGCAACAAACTGCTTACAGGCAGAATAACATTACTGCTTATGAAATATTCACTGTGAATTTAAAAGGTTCTACAGTTTCCAAGAGGGAAAACTGAAACTAGCTTCTCCAGCTTCAATATTTTGTGGCTGACAGGAGACATCAAGTGGCGAGCTTCATCCATCTTAGATTTTACAGAGGGTCTCCTCACTATTCATTTACATAACATGTTATACTTCAAAGACTTTTATATAGACTCAAGAATATTTTCTTTCTTACTTATTTTACATCTCTTTTGAGCTTCATTAGTTGCATTGCTTAAGACAACACCAGCTACCTTAGCAATGGCTGCCTGATGCGGGTAAGTTCTCATTCATACCCGGGTTTGAAGACCGCCTTCAAATTTCATTTTGGCTAGCTTCACAAATGAACAGAACAATCTTTATTAACACAATGCCACGCTGATACTGTTTGTTAAATTCTCTTCATCGAGTTTACAACACAGCCGCTCCAATAAATATTCACAGCAACAGCATTAACTTGAAGCTGCTGGAATTAGAGCCTTGGTCAGTGGCTTAGTTGTCTTCATGGTGGAAGTGCACAAAAGCATCAGCACCACATTCCTAAGTTATGTACAAAACAAAAACAACCCACAAACCAAACAAAAAACCCCCTTCTGTTGATGTCAAACAGCTTAGCCTTCCCATAAGAGGAGGCAAATGAATAAAAAGTAATTTTCGTTTCTTCCCATCCAATGTTTTACGCAAAAAAAGCTGAGACTTTCCACGAAAGTTTTACATGGTTGAAATCCAAGCTGGTGGAGTCTAGGACTAGAACTGAAATATATTCAGTTCAGAATGACAGAAATTAAGTTCTTCCTGGTAAATTTATAATTTGCATTGTTTAGGGCATGAGGTGCAGCAGCCAGCAAGATTCTTCTCCACAATATAAATGGCACAAGACGGATACGCTCGAGAAGATGTAACAGGACTTCCAGGTTGCTAGAATAGCCTACTGCCTTAAAGGAACCATAACAATGCTCTTTGGCAAGTCGGGGGTTTGGGTATTTAACTGTAATCCACTAGATGACCACTTCCCATCTTTTTGCTACAAGTACTAGAAATACTATTTTTTCCTAGGCATATTGCTACACCGTATTTGAAACAATTTAAGGTCTTACCTACAAATCAAATATGCTATACATTATATACCCAAAATATGACAAAATTCTTCAAATAGAAGTTACATATTCTGCAGAGTAGCAAAGTATCTTACAACACATTCCCTACAAATTATGTTATTTTATAGGATATGCCAAGTTTACTGTGCACTTTCTTGAATTGGCAAGTACGAATATTTGCACCTGCAAACTGTTACACATACGTTAACACAGGTGAATAATCCAAGTGAGATCAATGGTGCCTGGATAAAATTATTCTTATGTGAAAATGTTTGCAGATCGCAAGTCATTTTTCCGCATGAAGGAGCAATATAAAAAAAACATTTGTTAAGCTTTTCAAGTGAGGATCATCCTCCTTCTAATTACATTCTACACCTTTTAATCACAAAGCTGGAAATATCCTACCAATATAATCAGATTTTATACTTTTAGATCATCGCTTATCACCTGCCAGTCTAATTCCTTATTTAAGTATTTTGCAAAAACTTCTCTTGGTTAAGCTCAGCATGCCAGAAGCGACTGCAAGGATTTGCCGCTACGAGTTTTAATAGCCAGTGAGTGGTATTTTTATTTTTACAGCTGTTTAGGCAGCTGATTCTTGCAAAGACACCCTTGTCAACCTACGTGTCTGGCACAGTAAAATCCTCATAGAAGTACTTCACTCAACACACGCTAATGAAATCCAAAGGAAATGCAATTTCAACTGCTGTTATTAAACAATTTAAAGCAGCATGTTTCCCATTCTATACCGAAGCATTTGCATTTCGGGACAGCATAGTGAGAAGGATGCTGTCACTCTGACTGACCGTCACCGAACACTTCTCCCGTGCAAACCCACAGCCTGGCCAGGCAGCCAAGGAGAGGCAAGTACAAAGGAAATATCTTGTCCACCCATGAAAAGGTGGGGGCATACCTAGTATTTTTCCACAGTGTTTTTTAACATTATCATCTTTGAAAAATGAACCTGCAGCAGGGGGGAAAGTATTAGATTACTTGGAACAGATGTATAAAGCTTTTTATAGTGTTTTCTTTAAACCAAGCTGCCATTTTACCTACATGTTTAAATTAAAGTAAGCTGCTTGATGATTCAAACCCACAGGTAGAAGTATTATAGTACAAATTTTCAACTCATATATCAAATATCCTCTCATACAGCAGCAAAAACAATAGGAGAGCTTACTTGTAAGTATATAGCCATAACTTTTATTCTACAGAAAAAGTGTAAAAAATTGAATGAAGAGAAATTCAATGAAGTTTTACAGGAAGTTTAAAGATTTATGCAGCAAAATACTCAGAAACACTAAATGAATGAGACCAAGCTTTCGGGTACAGGCACAGGCTGATTTAAAAAGCTTGAAAGAATTGTTTTATCATACAAACTTCAAATTTGTATATCAAGTTATGCTCAACTTTCTTATAATAATTAGCTTTTCTTCCTTCCTAAAGATGTATTTTTTATATATTTTTGATCATTTTTCACTGCATTATCTAAATTACTCTTCACAAACAGGCTACGTTGCTATTCCAGCATAAAGAAATATTGGTATTACTCGGTCCACCCAAGAAAACAAAACAATGCAAAAAAAAAAACCAAAAACCAAACCACCAAAACCCAAACAAACCCCAACCCCTGAACCAAAAATAAACCAAAACCTCTAACAAAATAAAAATGTAATACTTTATTAATTGTTCCAGTTATAAAAAGTTAATGCAACTCAGTTTCGAAAGACCAAGAAATGTGCTGCAAATTAATCACTTTCATTTTAAAATGTTTTATAAACCTATTAAAATAGTTAGCATTACACCTCTTAATTTAAAAACTGGTCTAAAAATGAAGACCAGAGATAATATGTTTCAGCGGCAAAGAAATTCTAGTTTACCTTTATCCCAGAATTAACGTTCAAAACTATTGCCCTGACTGTGAAGTCTCAACAAACCGCATATATAAAAACAAATGCACGGGACCTGTGAAATATCCAGCAACATTCAAGAACAGAAATAGAGCTAACAGAACTAATTATTTTTAGACAATAGAGAAACATAATGGTAGAGGTTAACTGTATATTCTTGGAGCCTCGCTGAACTTTTCATTGGATTACATCCAAGTATTTAACTTGGTCTATGTTTTAGACCTGACTGTTTAAATTAATTTCATACTTAAAATTATGTGCACTTTACTTTTACACTAAAACAATTATGAAATTTTAATTTTCACTCTACTGATGAACTTTCTGCTTTACAGCCAAAACTACAAATCTTTATGTAACCTAATCGCTGTCTTTCACCAACAATATTACCGATCTTACAGCAAAGTTCTTAATGAAGAAACAGAGTAACAAGTAAAATACCTACACAGCTGCGCTAGTTACCATGAAGCACCTGGCATAATCTTTTTCTTTTCAGTTACACAGTTAGCAAAGTACAGTTGCCATTAATGTAATGTAAAAATATACTATTGATAATATTTCAAATGCAACACAGTTCAGGATGGGATTTTCTCTTCCCCCTATAGGACTGCTAAACAGTGAAAATCAAAATGTTTCTCTCATGTAAATACGTTAGAAAGCTCTTTCTCAGTTTATTCAGTAAGGAAAATTTTTGCTGAGATGAATCTATGAACACAAGCTGCATTCTGCAGGAGTGGAGAGCATTAATAAATGGGATTCAATATCACAAATATAAAATAGAACTACAGTACAAATTGAGACTATTTTACTATTTACAAGGTCTGATTCTGTGAAGCTAATTAGTAAACAGCAAACCTAATCTCCCTCCCTTGAAAAGAAACAGTCACAGCTATTATATCATGAATCATTTAAGAATAAAAGGTCCCTATGTCAACTGCTCTTTTCAATAGTTAACATATTTTTTTGAAGCACATCAGGCTTCTTGTTTCGCCTTGTAGCCAGTACTGTAGTTATACACTAGCATAAACTCCAGTCACTTGCAATCACAGAGACTGCCATACATCATAAACAAGAGGAAGCATATAGAGAGAAACCAAAAAGCAGAATTTTGTGGAAGTCTGAGCTTTTATTCAGGTCTGTTTCCTTTGCTGGTGCCCAAACCCACCGTTGTTCCGATCAGATTTCCTGCCATATAAAGTCACTACTAATGGCAGAAATCAGGGATTAGGTGCACTGACACTGATGTGCTCTTCCAGCTTGCAACCACAAAATCAAAACACATTTTTAAACAATGGTTACCCAGTCAGGGAAATTCCTGCTCCCACCAGCCCAGGCATCTGATTTCCTCTCAATAAATGAGAGCACCAGGCCATGCCCAGATAAAGTTTTTCTTTCACAAGCCTCTGAGAAATCGTACTTGGCGAGGTCTCAGAATCAAAGTTCAGTCTCTGCTATCACAGAAGGCCACAGTTTCCACCTTAAATTGATCATATTTGACTATGTTGTCATGTACTGTGGCGATACTGCAGTTATGGGGGGGTTTTATCCCCGCTTCTTCTGTATGACAGGTGATCTTAAAACCCTTTTTCTAATTTCAAGCCATTCCTTTCAAATTCATACATAAATTATTTTTTCCCAGCCTTACTTTAGTAAAACAAGTCCTTTTCTGCCGGTTTCCCTTGCTCATTTACCCAGTAAATTTCCAAACAGGACTTACATTCCTGTAGCCTTCATTTCGATAGCGGGCAGAAGGCAGGCACTGTTAAGCTATTTTCATACGGCAGGCTCTCCACAGCTTCCGATTACCCTAGCAGCTCCTCACTCACATCGTCTGGTTTCAGTGTTGGGTTTTTTTTCTTAAAACTAGTTGACCACATTTATATACAATATTCCACATGAGATCCTACTGCTGTCTTCTACAACAAAGTAAGTACTTACTATTCCTACGGGAAGGGCCTCTCCAAATGCACTTGTCTTTCCATCCAACTGCATGACGTTGGTGGTACACAACTGAACGAAAGGGAACTGATACACCAGCTCTTCTTCTTTCGCCCAACTAATAAGCTATAAGCTTATGTTAAAAACCAAAAATAATCATTCATAGCTATGTAACTATTTGTATATTAACAATAGATTGACTATGACTCTCAAATTCTAATTTTTGTAACTAAGAAGCTAAGGAGAGTGTTAAGATCTAACCAAGTCTTAAAAAACGCTAGTAGCAGCCTCCTACAACTTGGTAACATTTTTGAGAGCCAAACATACTACAATCTCCTCATCATATACCTTGCAGTTCGTGCACTGTCAAGATTTTGTGATGTCAGGATCTAATCTGGCAGAACATACACTTGCTTTGTAAAGCCCAGCAAGTCCAGTAACAAATTATATGTCAAAAAACATCAGCCTGACAAATTTTTTTTATCAGAATACAATAACTGAAGAAAATGAGTACTTGATACTTTAGGAGGGAATTCAGAGCTATGAAGATGGAAAACCAGTGTTGAGAAAAACCAAGCTGGTACAGAAGTTATTATGGGGCTTTTCTCACTGTATTTGGTGACTACATTAATTCTGGATTTTTCACGTCAGCTTGGTAGAAATACGGTCAACCAATTCTGCTAACAAATATAAGAAAGAATCCTGCAGACACTGCAGGCATAGGTTTACAGCACTGAAGATTCAGCTTTACGTGTTTGACATTGTACTTTGTCTTGATCAAGACAAGAAACATGCTCTCAAATGTCTTCTTTTGTGGTTGGTTAAGAAAAAAAAAAAAGCCACAGAAATAAAGCTCACATGTAACACATTATTTTCACGGTTTGTATCTGCTATGAAATCAGGGATACTCCAGAAATTATGGGTTTTGTTGGCTGCATAGTTTCCTATCCATCGTAAAATAAATATTATTTTGAATGCTCACAAAAATAGAGGTTTAAGCAGTTTTCTCTGAAGAGCGTATAATTTTTCAAGATAGTTCCACTTATTTTAGTGGTCACCACAAATTATATAGAGAAAGAAAAGCTTAGCTTTTAGTGGTTAATAAACAACTTCAGCCTGGAAGACCCTCTAACCAAACAAAGCAAGGGCTGAAGTTTACTGTAGCGTGGTGACCGAAGCATGCTGAAACTCAAGCTGCTGCTTTGCAGTTTTCTTATTGCATACCATCGTTTCCAATAGCCAAACATTTTTTTTAAGTTTTTCTTATTTATTTGATATAATGTTTCTAAATGATTGCTGTTTGCATCTTAAAACAGCTGTTTTTAAGACTTTCTTCCTGATTCCCACCCCCCCAAAAAAAATTGGGAATATGAAATATGTATCTGAATTTCTCAGCTCTAACCAGTGTTTTCTCTGTGCTGCCACATGTCACATTAGGTTTGTCAGCTTCTCTGAGAACAGAAACAAAACTATTAAGACAGGCCTTTTTTCCTTTACCATGGGATTTTCTTTTGGGATGGGTCATTTCAGAGCATGTAAGTGGTTTTAATTAAGAAAACTGCAGAATATCACTATGGTAATGGACAATTACTAAACCTGAACAAGAGGAGAATAAAGCTATAAGCTGGTGAAAGTTTAAGAAGTAAGTACTTTTGGGAATGAAGTGACAACTAAATAAAACCAAAATATTTCACACTAAAACCAAAAGCAAATCAAAACTTTATTACTATTCTTAAAAAACACATAAAACCTATGGTGGTTTAGAATATAGTTTGCAAGACAGTTGCGATTTACCTTGCAGACAGACTGCTAACACTGCAAAGCAGCTGAGCAGCTTTAAGGTGGATCATCTCAATTACCATATATCTGCACTGACAGATGGGAGGCTGGATGTCCAGTGCTATTTATGTTCTCTCAAGGGAAGATAGTTGTTTTAGGAGACTTTCAACAGGATCTTTAATTCTCAGGTGCTGTTAATAAGCTTTAAATCTTTCCATAGGAAGGTTTACTCTAAAATTAAACGTGAAGACATTTACTATTATTGACTAAGAAGGAGGCCTGGTGTGAATGGATGAGAGATGCAATTTTTTTATTGCTCCTAAACAATTATGAAGAAAAATGCAAATCCACGTCACCTCACTGCAGTGGTTGCCTTTACACAGATACTTGCAAAGATGTGACAAATGTTCAGATAAATGGAATTTTTGTGGAAGCTGTTTAATACCAAACTGCACCAACAGAAAATCTATAGTACCTGGTGAGAATGTCCATCAATAACAGTAAAAGAGATAACATCACTTTATAAAACCACTTATATTTCCCTCTCTTTTTCAGTTCTTATCAACTGCCAAAGGTGATAAAACCTTTATGGGTATAAAATACAGGACAACATTTTTGTATGTTGTCAGTACACAGATAGTGAAAGGTCTTTCAAGTTTCTTGACTACCTGCTGGAATTCAAAGTTGGTGTAATATTCAGATTTAAAAGTGATTGAAGATTGCACATAATCAAAAAAATTATAGAAGACAACAAAATACCATTCATTAGGTGACTTGATAACTTCTGCAGTTGTTCCTATAAACTCATTTCAGCATGTTTTAGGTTAACTTATTGCCTTCTTAAATGAGGCTGCTAATGGAAATTACCATTTCCTAAGAGCAGAATCTAGTTAGGAAATAATTATTAACCTTCTATGAGTAATGAATGTATGCAAATATATAAACTGATAAGGAAAGACGTCTAACAGAATACACTGATCCACACTCATAACACTGCACTTCTTAACTGGTATATAATGTTACATATAGTATTTAGAAACAAATGTTTCCCTCTAGTAGCTCAAAACTCCATGTGAAAATGGAAGAAGTTCAGATCTTTCTACAGAAAGCTAAATTACAGAACTTCTAGCATATAAAAAATTATAGAAGATTCTTTATAACTTCTGCAAATATGATAACATCCACATTTACTCAATCTTATCATGCTTATTTAGATGAGAAATTCTTTTCTTAGTATTCTGAACTAGACAGTGATTAAATACATAAAGATTAGAGGATTTTGCATCAAAGGAAAGTTTGGTTTAACAAAGGAGGATTCCTCTGAAGGGAAGTTGTTAAAATGGTGCTGGAAATACAACATTGATAATGTAATTTCAGTTCTGAATAACCTTGGATTGCTTTCTTCTGTATTACTTACCAGGTTCCTCGCTCATCTGAAGCATTCTCAATAAAGTCTGAAGACAAGCTGCTTATCTGAAGTATTCCGAATAAATAGCAATAATTTGCTGACTTAATGGATAGCAATAGTCGGTATTACCACTGCTATTTTCAGAGACGTTTTCTCTCCTTTCACTTCTGCCCTTTGAGATTGAATATAGCATAACCCCATCTATATATTTATCAGCATATAATTGTATGAATTCCATCAACATCAATATATATTGCAGTTAACTCAGACATATGCGTATACTGCGGACTTGATCTTGAAACTTACAGTATACACAAAAATATTCAATGTTAGCTTTTTATATTCAATATTTCTTATTCTCAGCCAAAGAGCATTCCTAAATGTAAGGTTCACCCTTACGATCACAGCAGAATAGAGGAAGAAATTAGGCCATAACAAGCTGTAGCAGCTGCACAGGACATACTAAGGCACATTTGTCAGGATTCTTGCTAAGATGACACTGAAGTCTTGCATCTCTATGCTAGTGAAAAGGAGTGTCCTTCTGCAATATATCCTTTCCAAAGTTTTTTGTTTACTTTTAACTTCCCATTGGTAGTAACAGACTCGGAGAGTTGTATTACTCGATGTTTTGCTTGTTAATCTGTTGTAGGGAAAAATCCATGATCAATATGGTTTTGTAGACAACTGTATTTTTCTGTGTAAGGGATACTTCTCCCATTGCAAAAAAAGAAACACAGCTCATGGTTCTCTCAGCCTACACAAAGACTTAAATACAGTACCACCAAGTTTTATACATAAAGTTGGAAATGCTCATAACTCCAAGGTATGACAGGGATGGATGGCAAGCATGCCCAGGGACCGTGGCAGCCAGCACCGATGACCAGCAACTGCGAGTGGTGGGACAGGAGAAGGGAGCCTGACTTTTGGCCTGAAGGTCCTGGGCCAGCAGAGACCTCCCTGCTGGGGAGGAGAACTGAGAACCAGTGAATGCAGCACTGCAGGGAGATGAGAAAGTGATGTGTGAGATATTGAAGTAGGGAAAAAGCTCAAATCTCCTTCCTTCTTATACAAACCCAGTACCCAGGTCTGCTATGGGTGGTTGTTTACTCTGGCCACCCCCTTATGGATTTTTACTTTCTTCCCTGCAGTGGAAGCACAGTGAGTCAGAAAAACAGCGTGAGTAAGGGACCTCCTGAAAGTTAACCTCATCCTCATACTTTCACAGTGAGTTTAAAACCAGCATTATAACAGTAGATAACGTAAAATTAAACATGCATTTAAGCTATGCTCGCTTTTACTATCAGAGTGCTCCAAAGACGTGTTTTTCAATCTGTAAGGTGAAAAGCCTATTCATTTCTAATCCAAAACCACAAGTCTCGGCTACAAAGAGAAGAACAAACCAGACCAAGAGTAACAACAGAGGTCCTGAATTCCAGAAACTCAGGTTCAAAAAGGTCTCAGGGACCTTAGGGAAATATCACAAGACATGTTCTCTAGACCCCTCACCAGCTTCATTGCCCTTCTCTGGACACGCTCCAGCACCTCAATGTCTCTCCGATACTGTGGCGCCCAAAATTGAACACAGTACCCAAGGTGGGGCCTCACCAGTGCTGAGTGCAGGGGCACAAATCACTTCCCTGCTCCTGCTGGCCACACTATTCTTGACACAAACCAGGATGCTGTTGGCCTTCTTGGCTACCTGGGCACACTGCTGGCTCATATTCAGCCGACTGTCCACCAACACCCCCAGGTCCTTTTCCAGGCAGGTTTCCAGCCACTCCTCCCCACGCCTGTAGCGCTGCCTGGGGTTGCTGTGACCCAAGTGCAGGACCCGGCACTTGGCCTTGTTGAACCTCATACAATTGGCCTCAGCCCATCGATCCAGCCTGTCCCACACCTGATCCTGCTCAGAACCCACAATCTAAAGGTTCTGTGGCCCAAATCTGACCAGGAGTTGTGCTCCAGGTAAGGCCAGTGAATGGCGCTGCCTTAACACCACAGAGTAGCTCGCAGACCTGTGTTCAGGGTTGCTTGGTGATGGCCAGGCCAGCGAGAATCTGATGTTTGGAACCTAATCCCCAGGTAGAGTAGCTGCAGCTATTCTGCAACAAACAAATAAAAAATAAAAAAAACAATAAAGACCACCTTGTTAACTACAGAAAGATTAATTTTTGAAGTACTCGCATGAATACAGAACCACCCTAATAACTAGCTACAGAGAGGGGTAAAATTGGAAAAAGGAGCATTCTGCTTGTGGCACCCCAAAAGCCACAGTGCCACCAAACAGCAAAGAAGGGAGTGCAAATATGGCACTTCTGCCCCGTGGCCAGGGTGCTCACCCTGGGGATGGCAGCTCCTGAATCCCTGTTCCTCCTCACATACACATTTTATCCAACAGCTGCGAACACAACAGAGAGAAACAGCCCAGGGAAGAAACTCAAACTTTCAATCAAGGATGTCTACTTTGTCAGAAATTCCACCTGGAAAGACAGAACTACTCCCTGATAAACCGCCTGCGAAAAGATTTGGTACTGGCGCTTTCTGACAGAACGATATTTTGTCAAAAAATCCAGAGCCAGTCCTAAAATAGAGGCACTTTATCTTTTTTGCTGAAGGGTGAAAGTGTTGCGTGTAATTAGCTGCCTGCCTGATTGAAATAATAGGTTTGCAGAAACTAAATACTACCAGCCCCGAAACAGTGGAACTGGATGGTCATTCCTCCTCCAGGTCCCTGGCAATTTTTGTCTGTCATCTTCTTTACCGACCGTTATTGCCTTGGATCTAGCCAAGACCTACAGGCACATTCAAATATAATAGTCTGCACATCTTTTACAGTTCATCTTAAAGAAAAATATTGAAACTATGTTAGCCAAAGAGACAGATACATTCTATTTCTACTCGAGTATTTCATAAATGAAATGTGACGCTTGTTTCTCTTGAATAACACCAGTCAATGCTAGCCACCCAAGGGGCCTTCCAGGATTTAATTACCGAAACTTGGGCTTGCAGATAACTTCTTTTCTGTGACAATGCTGAACAGTATAAGTTTGACTGCATTCAGAGCAGCAGCCAATCTTAAAATACTTTAGGATTCATCCGTCTCAGCTGTCCAACAAAAGCATGGAGCTTTCACATTATAACGCAGGATTTAAGGAGTGGGTTTTTCTGTTAGGGTTTTTTTTTTTCTTTCCCCTTAAGTTTCTGCAGGAACACCACGTGAGTTGTCTTTGGACTCATAATCCCAAAAGCTGTTTCTTGTATGCTTTTTGGATTTCACTGTTACCAGTATTTCTGCCTCCCCGATGGAACATCTTAGGGCTGAGGTTTCATGATTCAAGGCAATTATATTATAAAAACTGAATGTTAAAACAACTCGTTTACACATATGTTTATATTGCTCCAAAGATTTTATACACTGAGATCAGATTATAAAGCACGTGGAACTAGACTTGTGTTTCAGCTTCAGCTAACAGATGATTCGCATTTAGCAAATTGTTTAAAAATAAGATGACTGAATTTCATTTTACAGTTTGTGTATTTTTATAATTATAATATTATACCCTAATGTGATTTTTGCCTGAATTAATTACATTATTTGGCAAAAGTACAAATGTAGCTCCATGACGTGTCTGTTGTATTACTCAAAACTGTTCTTGACTGTAAAACCTATGAACAGCTGTAGAAAGGAAAATTTTAGCCTTAGTTGCAAAAAAAAATTTTAAAAAACTTAAAAACAAAAATTAAACATACAGAGTTGCAGAAACAATGCCCTAATTAATATAATAATTTTTACATATGGAAAACTTAGGTTTCATGTTTACTACACACTGATCATTGGTTTTTTAATATCAAAAACTATGTTTTTTTTCTGAACAGCTAATACCAATATGTTCAATATTTTTCTGATCTTTAGAATTAAACTTAATAATCTGTTACAAAGCAATAAATTATAAACAGATCAATCTAGTATAGAAAGAATATTTTTTAAATTACAGTCCTGTATTTAAGTTCTGTATTTATGTTCCATAATCACCCGTAAAATCTCATACTATGAAATAGGCATGAGAATAACTTTCAGATTTTAAAGCTGTAGCGCTACTACAAACTAGAGCACATGGAATTAATTAACTCAAATTGCAATACTCATGCTGTGTTTATAGAAAATAAATCTTTAACAATACTTATTTGAAATGGCAATGTTTTGCAAATATGCTTGCTCTACACATAAAGAGAATTAGAGGTAATTTATTACCTCTTTTCTTTTAGGGTCAAGCTATGCAAAGTAACATACTATATGAGGTAATAATAAAAACATGCATTTTCTCTGGAATATATGTCATAATTGTTGTAAATGTTTATATAGAAAGACACCTTAAATTCTTTCATTCTTACTTTCACTGATCACCATTCTGAATTTTTTCTACTACGTAAACAAAAATGTTGGCTCAAAATTGTCAAAAAAAGGTTAACGTTGCATAGAGATTAACAACTCCAGTCCTGTCAGCTGTGAAACACTTTCCATGTTTACTTAAAACTCTCACACCTCAGTGAGAGACGAAAGACACAACAACCCAAAGAGTTAGGTCTGAATTTTTTTGTGAAAGAAACAGTACAAAACATGCTAAACTGTCTTATTTTTACTTATTTTACTGATCAAGCATGTTACAACCTACTAAACCGTGGATTTAAAGCAAGAAACATTTCATTTGTAAAACAACTCTCCAGTTTGGTTTTTGTGTCTTAAGGCAGGACTCCAGTTCAACTCCGTTGGTATTTGAGCCATACAAGAAGACAGGCACCCACACTGTCAAATACTCATATTTCTGTGACATTTGGTCAAAAACCGTAAAAGCTAACTCAACCAATTTTGCTTTATACTTAGTATAATTCAATTTATTCGAATATAGCAATCGATCTGCTGTGACCACTGGTCTGGAAGTAAGCCCCTGAGAAAAGCAATGGTAGCGTATTCCACTCATCACAAGTTCACTTTAATAAAATTACTTAGGAGCGCACTTTTCCATGTTTATTCCCAAATTCAAATTTATTTTGAATTCAAAATTCCAATTCCGAAGGCAAACACCTTCTACAAATTCTCTAGGCAAACGACTTCCCAACCCAAAAACTCCACTTCGCTCAGGACACATTTGAAGAAGAACGTGCACCACCACGGTGGCTGGCAAAACTCCCCAAGTGTGGAGCCCTGCCGCCACCGCTGAGGGGACATCTCTCTCCTCTCCGAGGGCACAGACCCTTCCCCTCCACCGAGCAGGCACAGCGACCACCCTCCCAACTTTTCGGCGGCACAATTCATCTCCTGAAGTCGCAACACAAGCACCGCACCCCCAGTTTGGCACATTTAAGACACCTAAAAGCAGTTTTTGTTACTCAGAAGCCACTGAATAAATTGGTGTTACTGTATTACCCAGAGGGAAATAGCGGCAACCGCAGCTGAGTATTACCTGAAGGAATTTCAATATGCATTTTGGACAGCAAAATACTTAATTTAAAACTCTTTTGTCAACGAAATGTCTGAAAGCGGTCCATTAGAGTGGGCAGTTTCTAACCTCAGTCGGCTATTTTAGGGCCAGCATCTGGTTTAAGCTAGCTGTCTGAAACCTCCTCACAATTTGAGGGAGGAGACATCCACATTTCCCCCCAGCCAGGGGTAAAGCAGTACCCGGGAGTTCCGCGTGACTGAGACTTCTGCTCTGTCACTGCGGAGGGAGCTTATGGCAGCAAAACGTCCCAGCCCCTTCAGCTCATCCGGCCTAGGCAACTGTCCAGACAAGCAAAAATTAAATAAAAAATTAAGTCCCACTTTATAAAAAAATTTCAATACCAAATTTAAGTTATTCAAGCCACAAAGAACATACAGAACTACATACAGAGTGTACACAACTACCATGAGCCCTGGTCATCCCAACGGTCGCTCACATAGTGAAGTGATATCCTTATTTTTCATACAAGTGCAATAAATCAGTACATGCTGGTAGATGTCACTATAGAGCATGTCTTAAATCAAGAGAGCCACTGAGGAATAGCTAAAAACTGTCCAGCCAAAGAACTGCAAAGAACCAGTACTAAAAACTCCCACATGCCAAAAAGCATTACAGTGTAAAAGGAAAGTATAAACATACTTTTGTGGTATTGAAATGTTCCACAGTTTATACCACTGCAACACACTGGACTATCAGCACGCTTATCTGCACGGCAGTGTCTTTAACTAATTTGGTTTATATTAAAGACCAAATCTTTTCCCACTTCCCTAGTCAGACACCAGCACTTCACCATTTTATGGCATCGCTCAGTGCCTAGATGAAATAAGTGAGTCTATCTTGGATTAACAGTTCTGGCCTCGCTCAATTTAAAACAAGACCCACGTTTTGCAGCTGAAAATCCTAGTTTTCAACTCTCTTCCTATAAGTATTTAGCACTCCTGAGCTGAGAACTTTCCTCTCCTTCATATTCAAGGGTGAAGACTCACAGGAGAAACATGAGTAATGGGTCGCTCACCATTTCCCGGCTACGGAATCGAAACCATCAGTGGTTCCAACCAGCTCGAACATTTTTCTCTGCTCAGTCTGCATCAGCTTTTCCAGCGAACTGAGCAGTTAGAGGCTACGGTACATGATCAAATCAAAGCACCAACGGCATTTGCAGAGCAAATTATTGCAAATATTATTATTTTCAAAAATTCAGATATAAAAGGTCATTTTTAACTCTGTTGTATACTGCTCACTTGTAAAATCTGGCACACACATAGTGATTTGGATCTTAGGAACCTGAGCAAAAAATTAAGAACAGTCTTTACAGTTTTAATCAAGTAAGTTTTATTATTAATCTTATTCTCCCGAAACGATGTTTCTCAATGAAAAAATAAAACAAAATTGAAAGTCCAGAAAAGTGTCAACATAATTAAACAATTATAAGCATATGGAAAAACTCTCCATAGCAAAATATTTGTGAAAAAGCCTGACTGACGTGAAAATACCTCTCAACAACAGAATGTGTTTTCCTGGTATAGCCCTTTTCCATTTTTAAAAACAATCTGTGAATATTTTTATGTACGTAATCCTCTCAGTCTACACAATTACCAAAGCTATTAAGTTCAGGGCAGAGCCAGTTTTACAGCATAGCTTCAATCACAATTATTTATTTTGTTGTGCTTCATATATCCTTGTCCTCCAGAATCAATGTCATCTGTCCTCTTCAAGACTATCATCTTGATTTTGTGTCTCCTTTTCTACGTATGACTCCTGAACTTTGCAAACACTCCTGACTCCCACTGAACTCAGTTCTCCTTTTCAGCTCCATTCTCAACTCCAATACTATTTCTTTCCAGTAATATTAGTGAGAGAATTAGAATTAGAGAAACTCAGACTTCTAAGTCACTGTTTCAGAATATCTGAAAACTCCAGCATCTGGCAAAGGCACCAGACTGATCAAGCTCATGTTGTCAATCTATTTTGTACTAATATTTAAAGATTTCAAATAGTAGCTGCTTACTTTCATTTGGTAAAGTGTCATTTTGTTTACAGCTTTGCACTAAAAGGTCAGATCTTTGAAAGACCTATTTCAGCTTCTTGTATTATAATTTCTGAGAACTATTATTTAAAACATTTTAAAAACCTTTTAATCCCCACATTTCTCAGCTGCATTGGGTAAAACACTACTGCTTATTCTTCTCGAATGACTTCAAAACTGTCATTCATCAAGCAAGTAATGTTTGAACGGGTACGCTATACCTTCTGTGAGAATAATTTAAGGTAGGGATTTGAAAATTTAGTTTGATTTTGCTTACAAACTTCCCACTGAATATTTGCTAGTATAGGGTAAGGGGCTATTTTTGCAGTTGTCTTCAGAAAAGAAGTTTATCTTTAGCCATTAATTTCTCCTTTTCACAGACACTATTGCAAGGTGCTCCCATACAAGCCAATGAGCTGTAAGCACATAAAACAGGCTTCTAGATCCTTAGGAAACTGTATCTTGCTAGATCATGGAGGATGTAACTTTGTTGAAGTCACTATTGTAGATTAAATAGCCATTTTCATTGAGTTTTGGTCCCATAAATACCTATTCACACAGTAATCATGTGACAGCATTTTCCCTCACTGAGATTTATAACTGTCAGTCCTTATTTTACAGTAATCTAGAGGTACATAGGTATTCAAAGGTGTGTGTACATATATGCATAGGTATATCTATTTAAAGGGTAGCTGCTCCTTCTGCTTCACTTGTATTTTATTAATAGGTTCCTCGTGTTACAGCTCATGTTATACTACTATTAAATATTGCCCTCAGTGCAAAATTCTTAATCGTCTCTACATTTTAAAGCTAATCTCCTCCACACCTGGCCTTCAGAGATAAGCATGTTAATCTCAGCTCTAAACGCATTCTTTACCTTATTAAAAATACTAGAAGTATCCTAAGTATACAACCATCCTTTGAAATAGCACAATAGTCCTCCTTTATTTGGCAACTGTCTACTCTGGAGATAAATTGTTAGACTGTAAATCGACAAACCTAAGTGCCTCCAAGTGCTAATTAGAAATAATTTACTATTACCATGTCTCCTTTCAACAATAAAACCGAGCAAAATTCTTCTGAAAACAAGGTACTGTCTTTTATATGTTTATAAATTGTCTGAATAGATAACATTCGCACTTCTTAAAAATTAGAGATTTTTAACACCAGACACGAAATTCGTAAATCATTTTTTGTGAATTATGTGGTTTGTTCTGGGCTGTTAGTTTGCTTCAGCTGTTTGTTATTTCTCCCCTCTAAAGGTGGAACTTCTCCCTAATGTCAGCTTAAGTCAGGCATCTTAACTAACCTAGCAACAACGTTCTTTAGATAGGAAATGTAAGACACAGCAGAGGCTATACACCCTCTGCATATGTCAATCTGTTTTAGGAAAGGGTCAGCTAACATCCATAAAATTCTGTTTCATCTACTATAAAAAAAAAAAAAAAAAGATGAGGAAATTCTGACATTAGTCGATTAAAACTCTGACAAAGTAGTTCATATTAAGAAACTGACTATCCACTGCAGAACTTTAAACCATCAGCTAATATTCAATTACAGAAGCAGCACATTTCCCTTTGAAGAACATTCACATTCAAGCATAGATATATGTAGCGTAGGAATATAAAATATTCACAAGTGTAATCAAGTCAATGTTTTCTTTGAATGTTATCAAACAATTTTATTTCTGTTTTTTAAGTAATGTTACAGGAGCAAATACACCAGCCATATCAACACATCTCTGAGCTGAAGGGTAAAGAGCCTACGTTGTTATAATTTGTTAAGTGAAGCTAGCAAGCTTTGTACAACAACTGAAAGTTTAAAGAATTTTTTTTCAGTTGTTGACATTTTTATTGATTACATTGATGCTGAGTGGAGGTAAATTACATGAGCAGTGCAGCTCAGTTATACAGTAATTCAACACAACTACACAATAATTGTTCATGAGCATCCACCTAAAGCAGCAATCTCAGCAAGATCAATTAGCTGAGCGCCAATGCTGCCAAGGTTTAGAAGATGTATCCTGCATTCTAAGTCACAGCACCTCAGTGACTTCCAGAAACATTTTGTGCTGCATTCTGCAAAATCGCTTATGGACTACATTTGCTTACTCTGCAACTCATCTTAAGACAATAACAGGTTTACTTGTAAATTCAAAACACTTTTCTAATTATTTTTTTATGGCCTGAGTTAAAACCAAATCAGTTAACCATTGTAAGTTTTCCTTAGATCATTTTAAAATGTTTTCTTGTAAATGAGACCGTATGATTGCTTCCCTTCCAAGGGCATTTGAAAGAGCAGCTAAAGTAAGTGAATAGTGCTGAATTTGAGGAAAGACAAATGAAAATATGAAAGGTACATTAAAAACAAAGAGTAAGAACACAAAATAAAAGCCGTTTTTTTCAATTATGTAACATGGTCATATAACTTGATAGCGTAGAGATCTGAAGCGTTCTTCAGAACATCTAGCCCATTGACCCATAAAGAACAAGCACTTATGTTTCACCCAGATAGCTTCCAGTAATCCCAAATATAAAATGGATTCAAACACTAAAACTCCATAGAAACTATTTGACACCAAAAACCAAGAGATAAAGTGAAAGCTGTTTGTTAATAGCAGCCAAGGCTCATCCAGCACCAAGGAACTGACCAGGAGAACCGCATAAAAGTAATCCCAGATAACAAATAAACTCCCAGGCCGCAACACCGTCCTTTTGATGCGAATTATTCCCACACAAACACATCATGGGCTTCCAAACTTTCCAAACTAAAGTTTAGTTTTAGCTAAATCGGCCAACAACATACAAAACAGGAATCTAGGAGAGAAGATTTTCCAGGTTTTTTTCAGATAACTGTTCCATTTGTCCACTTCCCGAGGCCAATTCCAGCTGTTGCAAAGGAATGCAATGCAAAAAACCTTCAGAGAAATCTGATGCTGAAGACCACGCATCCCTTCAGGACACAAAGCTTACTGGGGCTTCCAAAACAAATACTTTCCTTCTCTCAAAATCAATAAAATATTCATTTAGCTTATCTTTCCCAAATATCTCAAACTGTCACTGTTTGAACCTTTAAGGTAAGTACACCAGGAGAATTAACAAACAAAACCCAAATTGGCCTCTTTGATGATGACTGGGCTTGACAGACCAGACGAGAGGTAATTTAGGCAGAGAGATGTTAACACAATATGTAGCAAAAGCATTCCGGTCTCGCATGGTGACTGCAGCTTTTCATATTGACACAATAAGTGCTAGGCACTAGGGTGGTTTTTCTGCAAAAATTCTATCATTAGTTTTCCTTTCTTTCCACCATAATATTCTAAATTAATTAGGAAAATTAGTTACATAAGAATAGACTAGCCAATAGACTAGCACTTCTGCCAATCCATTCCATTCAGGCCACTGGGTACTGCATAAACAAAACCCAGCACGACCTTTAAACTAAATCCGGTGGCTGATAAAGGGTTGATTTTTTATTTTTTTTTGCCTTTTTTACCAGAGAAAGATTTGTAATAGCTGATTTCTTCCTCAAATCCAGTATGGTTGCAGGAACAAGACACCGTAGGGATGTGATCTGCATAGCAGCATAATTAATACAAATTTTTAGGCAGGGCAAGAGGGAAGATTTACAGAAATGTGATTCTGCAACTGTAAGCCAGTCAGCCTAACCTCAAGCTCGTAGAAAGATAGAGCAAGCCATCCTTGATACCATGTCCAAGAACACCAAGGACCACAAGTTGTTTGGGAATGGCCAACGTGAATTTAAGAAGGGCAAATCTTGCCTGATCAACCCGATTGCCTCCCACGATGAGATGTTACACTTAATGGATAAAGGGAGGACAGAAGATGGTGTTTTACCAGGACTTCAGCAAGGCTGTCAACAGCCTCCCATAGTCTCCTTTTAGCCAGCCTGGTGAAACCCAGGTCGAAAGGGAGTATGGGTGGAAAACTGGCTGGATCAGTCAGGCTCAAAGGGTGGTGATCAGCAGGACGAAATCCAACTGGCAGCTGGTTACTAGATGTGTTCCTTGGGATCAACGTTCACCAACATCTTTGTTAACAATCTTGACAAGGGGATGGAGCATAGTTTCAGCAAGTTTGCACGTGACACCAGAAAGGGTTGATGAACTGGAAGGTGGAGCAGCAGCACCTCAGCAGTCAGAGAATTGGACTGACAAGCTCTTCATGAAGCACATGTCCTGGATCCAAGGCTCCAAGCACCCTGTGCACCAGCCCAAGCTGGGTACAGCCGGCTGGAAAGCAGCTCTGCAGAAAAGAAGGCAGGAATCCTGCTGGATAATGAGCTGCAGGTCAGGCAGCAGCAGGGGCTTCCAGCAAAGGCAGGGAATGGGCGTACTGGGCTGTGTTAGGAAGTCCAAGATCAGACTGGTTTTAAAGACTTTGCTTTCAATGTCTTTCTTTCGTGGTTTTGTAAATCATATTCCTTACATGACTTGAATGTAATCCTGGTGGGTTAATACTACAACTGGTAGTAGTTTTCAGGTAATGACTTTTTCCTCAGCTCTCTCCGTCAGTTCTTTCACACATTTAAACTTGACATGGATTTTCATTTCAAAAAATAAGTAAAAAACGTAGGAAAAGAAAATGGATATGCTGAAGTCTGACAGTTACATTTTTGTCTGAATTTTTTTGCTTTGAATGAACACTCTTGTGCTACAGAATCATAACACATAACCCCTGTTCATACTATATTAGTTCAAAGGAATAAAAGCCAAAAATAATTGGCATCAGCAAGGATTTCAGATTTAAAGAGTGAGCACAATATTTTCCTTGTGTTATTCCTCTGTACTGTACTAGGAACTCTGTAATATTCCATCATTACAAAATGTGCTTGTGAAAGAATATAAAAATAGGCAAACAAAATAAAGACCAAAACACTCAAGCTCAGAACACACAGTGCACAAAGTACATTCCCATTGTATTTACCCAGTCATTAGCTATCTGTTTGCATTGTATATGGGGAAGTGCAAAGTCAACTAGAAAGCCTGCTTGCATAGTCGCTGACATCAGTATTGTAGGGTTATTAGACACTGGACAACCTTTTGCAAAAAGCTTTTATGATTTGAAATCTTTCTAAAATAACAGATACAGATTTACTGTGAGAACTGAGATAGTTCTAAGCCCTCGTTGCCCTGCTTTTCCTAATTAACACTCTTTGTTATGGTGGGCACAGTCCCAGGCACTGCATGACCAAGGCAGCAAACATTCATGCCTTCTGCTAACCTAATACCCTTGAATTTCAACATATGATAATTTAAAATGCATAAACGCACAGTACAAGATGATTTCTATTTCTCTGTTAACAAAGAGCCATTATTTGCCTCCCATGCCCATCCCCAAAGCATTCAAAAATGGACGGAAGAGTGGCCATGACTGTGAAAATATCTCCGAGATCTGTTAAGGATCTTCTAGAGAGCTGCAGCTCACGTTGCCAAGTGCAAATGAGAAAGCGGAAAAAATGGCCCAGAAGAACAGTAGCACAAACACATCCTTTTCAGCCCCACAGAAACTATATAGCAATAATTCAATATGATTTCTATCACCAAACACACATGGTTCTGTAGCAGAATGGCTACCCTAAACCTGTGGTATTTGCAAGCATGGTAATAAGAGAGGAGTATGAAGGCAGCATGTTTGCACACATCTTCCAAAAATTAGTTTTTCCTATTATTTCTTGTTATGTGAAAAAACTGTTTGCTCAAAATGTACAGGAAGAAAGAGTCACCTATATAAGAAGCTTAATGCAATGGCTGGCACGATTTTCCATGATTGACGTGTACCAGCAGTTCAGCATCATTCATGTAACTTAATCCAGTTGAAGTCTTGGGAAGAACAAAACCTTCCCCCAAAAAGTGAGGAATCTTTTTACAGTTAAAAAAAAAATAAGAGGAATTCTTGCATTTTGGAAGCACATCAAAACGATATTTATTTCACTGTTTATTTTCAAATTTCAAGATTGCCAGTAAAATCTGCAGTCATATTTCTCCATTCTTTTTCCTTCTTATTTGTGTACCCTAAAGCTCCAAAATGCACAAACATTGCCACCTCATTCAGAGGAGAAAAAAGGCATGTTGCAATGACTGTTTTTAATCACTTCAGCTGTAAAGCCAAAATTAATAGTAATTTGAAAACTCTTTATCTCAGCCATCTTCTTCAATTGCTTTGTGATTTTAATATACATACTGCTAATAAATTATGGCAAAATTAAAAGCAAATACAGATTAGAAAATTTTGCAGCTGACTAGGGAATATTCAGCATGACTCTATTCTAGCCAATGGATTTGTACCAGAGGAGATTTTAGTTCTGAGAGAAGAAGGGTTTGGGGCTTTTTGATACTTCGACCAACCTTCTTTGCCCTGTCATTTGCAGCTGTGTAGGTTGCGCTTTCCCTCTCTGGAAGCAGATGCTTTGTATCATTCCTCACAGATATACTACACTTTGAATAAACTTTCAGCTATTTGAAGAGGTTTTCCTCCCTTTCCTAGTGATGATGGGGAAAATAAAAAGGAAACGTATGTGTGTTTAATGCAGTCACCACAACTGAATAGCTTGCCACCAGCAAAACGATCTGTACATCCAGTAAGCCATGAAGCGACAGCCATTCCTAACACTATCCCATGCTTTTAGAACTTTTCAGTCTTTCTTCCCGATTGTTTCAGAGCAACATTTTAAGTGTTTAATTTCACTGCAATCCTGGCTGTGGTATTCGTGTTGTCACATTCAGTCAAGAATAGCAGTAACCCATACATCGGCCCTTACATATTTCATAATTTACTTCAGCCTTGTTAAGAAATACGGCAGTCACCAGCACGATTTAGATGTCTCTTAGTGCTACTCAATCTTAAGTATTGCAGAAGCAGGACTATATTAAGATTTACATTATGCAAGGTCTGATAATTAGCACTCAAATCTCTCATTTTTTTAAAGTGCCAGATAACTCATAAGGCGGTGAGCACTGGGCTCCCGACTGGAGCCAGCACAATACCTGTTAGCACGCAAATAGAGGACTGGGATCTCACATTTGCAATAAATTTTTAATCTTGCAAAGGGTTTTCAAGTCTGATAAAGTTTAATTGCTTCCACAGGAAAAGTGATCTTCATCGTATTTTTAGCAGAACTTCAGGCTAATGACTCAGAGCAAGACTACCAGTATGCAGAACCACATCCCACAGTAAAGCACTGGAACGTATGCAACCAAGCAGCTTTTTTTTCCCTAAAAAAGTATTTTAAAACATCAGTGAGGAAGACTTATTTTAATAGTTTAAAATATAGGCATAATTAATATTCTAAGGGCTGATTAAAGAAAAAACTACCCACATAATTATAAAACTGTGTAGCATGTAAACTCAGTAACCAAAACTCCACTTTATTTAACACTGTAAAACTGTTTTATTTAAGATAGTCTGCAATTTTATTTAACTACTGGGCTGCAGACAGATTAATGAAGAGTTTTTCTTTTGCAATACATGTTTGCATGCTTACAAATACATTTTATTCTGATTATAGTGTCAGTTACTAGCACAGGAACACAGTTTCAATAGCAGATTTTTCTTTCTTCCTTAATTCATATAGTGGTGTGTACTACCACAACTCAGACCAGAAATTCACTTTTGCAATATGAAGTCACTGGGTGCAAAAGTTTCAACAGTTTTCATAGTACAGCTCTAGAATGTGTTGCTATAATTCCGTGTTCCACTTGAAAACTGATATATGGTATTTTCCTTGAAAAGAGCAGCTAATTTTATTATGCCATCTAGAGTGTATTTAGCTGTGGTGCTCAGAAGGAGCAATAATGAGTAATAGCCTCACCATGGGATCAGAGTGAAGCTTCAATTATTTCTGCTTACTTTTTATTAGACTGTTTGCACATATGAAATACAAAATACATGATCAGTTTAATAGAAAAAAAAACATTATTTTACCACAGTGGATATTCCACTGCCCAACAAATGTTATGTGCATAGTAAAGATTATTACATCTGCATCTTTTATCAATTCCTGGAAAAGCAATGTTTTTAACCATAGGAAGGCCAAATTATACACTCACCTAATCACAGAAGTCAGACAACTTTCTACAAGTCAAGTCATTAAAAGGTGCATATCCCTGATATATGAAAACTGAATTTAGTATGGAAAGATGCCTGAAACACAGTTTGCAATAATTCTCAGCTATCCTTTTTTGCAAGCCACCCCATCTACTAATAATGCTTGCTCTGGGGCAAGTTCAGCCCACAGATGAGGAGAAACATCAGAGAGAAGGAAATGAAAAATAATTTTAATTCCAAATGTTAATTTTATTCTTATTTCAAAAGAAATTCTCGATATATTAGCATAATAGATTTCTGCACCTATTAGCCTAACACGTGTGCAAGCCAAGTATCAATCTCTGTCCCTGCAAAGTCAAATTTGACCATTTAATTTGTAAACCATGAAACATACCACTGTTAACCATGGAAGTGATGCACTCTCAGAAGAAATAAAATACTCCAGAACTATAATCCATATTAATAGAACATTTTAAGCAACACAATTTCTTATTTTCTTACTTTTAAACCACTCTAAATTTAAAAGATGTTCTCAATAAATAAATGGGCATATATGCACACAAAAGCTAACTTCTTTTCAGCCACACAGTGCAAAGCCCCTGCGTAAAAACTTGACCTCTCTCAAAAGGCACCTTACTAAAGATTTCAGTTAGTCTAGAAAAGCTTCTTTACAACACTTTAAAACGCTGGCTCTGCCAAAGTTAACTAATGACTTGTTGATCTCAGCGGTTCAATAACCCTTGAACAGAAAACTTCAATACAGATACATCAATACCAGTTACTAATGTCACTGGCATTAAGTCATGATGCTTCCTTCCTTTATCTTTCAGCAGTTTCCTATGAAAAAATAGCACTCTGATTTTTCCTCTCTAGGGAATATCAACTCTAAAAGGAAGAACTAGGAGATACTTAGATTACCTTTTTTATATACCCGATAATCACTCTGTTTTTCATGAATGAGAAGTTCTAAGAGAAAGAAGCCAGTAGGAATGTTTCAGTAAGATTCAGGACAGATGTGGATTTTTTAAAGTCAGGCCACATATTTAGGTAACCAAATACAGACTTCTTAGTCTAACTACATGTACCGCATTAAAGAAAAAAACAGATCCCTGTAAAAAGAAAGCTATGTAGGAGAAGGACTGAAAAAAGGAAAACTGCATAGTCTCACAAATGGCTTTTAAGATGAAGGGCTCAAAAAATAAAATTACCGTTTCTGATTTTGCTATGACAGACCCACCGTAACTGTGGCCTACTTTTCAGAGGGTTGTGTGATGTCCTTAAATGCATTGCATTGCCTTGCATAACTTCCAGCACAGTAAGACACACTTCTAATAGTTAACCAGCATTTCTGAAGGACTAATGGATATCGAGGATTCCTTCTTTACTGTTGCTTTTATCTTTTGATGTGGCATGGATGCAAGTTTGAACTGAATCACTGTGTTGAGGAAGCTTTAGTCCTCTCAAAAACGCACATTTTGACTAATATAGCTTAAAATAAGTGTGTCTGACTTACAACTTCACTCTAATAGCTGGCTGATAAATAGCTTCATTTATCTTTCCTAATATACAATAAGCTCCAGTTTTTCATATAATATGAAGTACAAAGCCATACAAGACTCTGATATGATATTGCTGAAAACAGCAAAACTAGAGAGCAAAAACATGAAATGTTTCCTTTCTAGAAGTCCTGGTGACTTTAATTATTTTCATAATATAACAATAATATTATTCATAACACTGTAATATTAGAGTACATTCTTGGCATTTTCTTTGCTCAAAGACTGCACTTTTCAGGGATTTACGGATTGCAAGGTTACTCACTGCTGTGCAGCACAACAAACATTGTTCATTGAACAAAAGACCGTACAAAAAAGCAAAGCACAGTAGTTTTTGCTCTAAAGAACTCAAGCTTTCCAGTTCTACACATGTGCAGTCAATTAAAGAAAAAAATTAATAGGTGACTCTTAGTGCCAACCATCCCTTCCATTCACTGACTTGTAAAAGAAGTGGAATCCTGAAAAAAGAGGTAGTCAGAATGAAATCTTAATTCCACTGACTTCATCGCCTGGGCCTACATTTTCACCCTGGATGACTTAGAGCCAAGTTGATAGTGCCAGAGGCACGTGAGGAGGGAGAGGATTCAGTATCCAGACACTGGCTCTGAAATCTCAGCAGCTTGCATTTCCTACCACCTCCCTGCCAAAGTGTCAGGTGTTTCTTTAATGTTACCTTGAGTAGAAAGAAAAGAATCGATAAATACATTTTATCTATACTCCTTCCTAACCTGTATTACCTCAAATGTAGCAGAGCAGCTTCTTTAAAATGGACAAGAAAAATGGTACTTTTTCACCTAACGATGGGAGAGAGCAAAATGCTTCTGCCCCCCACTTCTGACTTCTATCCGAGAAGATACTTACACTTCTCAGACGTCAAAGTTACTGCACTGCTAGTCATTTGTTTATGCTTAGTGCTTCAGCAAAACTCACTTGGGTGATCAGAACTCCACTTGCCATAACATGGACAAAAGGCACTTACTCAGTGATGACAGGGAGCAAAATATTATTTCCAAGCCAATATATCTTAGGAACAATTCCAGCTACGCGGATCAACTTTTCCAGAGTCAGAAACTTCCATATATAGATTAATAAAAGATGGTTTTGGCTCTTTGTAGGAAACTTTTTCAGTTTTGAAGGGTGTTTTATAAAATGACCGCTTTGGTCTTTGGTACAGTGGAAGCAGACCTTCCTTCCTGACTCAGTCATGTCTAGCATGAAATCCTCATCGATTTTTGCTCCTTGTGAGGTAACTGCCAGTAGAATGATTTGCGCTATGTGTGTCTGTGCCCGTTTCCTGCTTAGAAGTTCACTGTTACGCGCGGTAACTATAACAAACACTTCCAGTGGGATGTAGACAGTTGCCTGTACTGCTATTGCTCTTTCAGTGAAGCTGCCTTTCAAAATCCCACTGCGATAGCAAGCACAGCACAACTGTGTAAATCATCACAGGCACTGCCTATATACAGCATATGAATTATATCTACAACTAGGAGAGTAACTCATGTTCATTCTCGTAGGCTGGTGTTACAGTACATAACAGACCTTTCTGTAGCAGCTAAAGCATCATCACAAATAAGGCCATCAAACAGAGGGACATGCAGGGCTCTCTCCCAGGGTTGTCAGTCTTCTCATGTAACTGACTGAAGTTAGCAATTTTCTTTTTCTTAGGAACTAAACCTGGGTTTACATCTGCTACTCAGGAATTCTTAATTGGTTTTAATCGCATTTGTAGTTTTCGAATTGTAGCTTTTTAATTGCGACATCCTTACATGACAGCGATGAAAATGTGCCCTCTTACATTCAAAAGGACTGATGGACAAAAAAAGACTATGCCAAAATTTCTTCTTCTGTGCCCGTCTAAATTATCACATGGAAACTCAGCACTGTTGTAACTTATCCTACAATCATGTCCAGATTTGAGACTTTAAGCCAGGGTGACACTTGGGCACTGCCAAGCTGTGTGTGTCCCCAGGGAAAGCAGGCTTAAAGAGAAGCCGTTTGCTTCTCAAGGACGCAGCAGAAGCTGCTAGACTAGTTTTTTTAGGCAGTAAAACTGCAGCCTCCATTTTCTCTTCTGTATTAAAAGATCTTAATCTAGCCAACAGCAACAGTATAAAATTCACAGCACTCGGGAAGGGCACAGAAGCACAGAAGAGTTCAAGAGGCTCTTTTTACATCCTCTGCTATGAATACACTCAGCATAGAACTGAAACAATTAGATCTTGTCTGCATACATAAAACTTTAATAAATACACACTGTTTTACAGGCCTTTTACGTATTACTTAAAGTAAAGCTGTAAGAAAAAAGCAGCAAAGTTCCTTATATACAGCATTTTTAAAATTTCAGTGAGCCATTAACATGCAAGCATAGATTTTTCTGGTTTGTACTACATTTTTTCCTCTATTCTGCACTGATATCTATATGCCCCGGACCACTCATCTCCAGTCACGCCACTCTGAACTATGAATGTTGCTCTAAACTGATGGTCCAGCCAGACCATTTCTACTAGCCATATCAAAACACAACGGCGGTGGTGGGGAACCAACAATATGCTTTCATGAATCCACACTTTACAACCCCAAACCAACTCACTGAAGTAAATTTTTAAGTAAATAAGCTACTGAGCATCTGCTCCAAAGAAGTAAACCTGATGTACAGCACAACTAAAAAACTCCACATCATTCTCTACCCAGGCGTGCCAGGGTGCCTTAGAACATATTAAGTTGCAATACCTGTGGCTAATAAAGGATTCTAGCACCCCATTGAAGTGTTTTTGAGAAATGATGCCAGAAGTCAAGAGGCTTTAACCACCCAAGAAGTTTTTTTATAGCTCTAAAGCACTGGAAATTGGAAGAAAGGTCATTACCACACTTTTACAGGGGACTCATGGGCACTCCATTTTAAATTGCTGTTCAAAGCTCCACTTAGTTGGAGTTCTAAAGCAACTCATAACTCATTTGGAAGAAAAGATAATGCCAAACAAAATAAAGCAAGTTAAATATGGTATTGTTAGGTTTTCAAGCAGACAAGACGATAAATATCCTTGAGTTAGTAACTATTTTGCAGAGTTGCCTTATTGTAGAGTCCTGTCACAGATCATCTTTATCAGACTAAAGTCAGAGTTTCAAAGCACTGCAAAGCCTATTAAAACGGAATGGATTTTTTGATATTAATTTGAATTTAGCAACAAGTTGGCAATTTGGCATGGCATAATATAAAAGCCTGTGCAGTAACTGCTTTAACATTTACCCAAAATTGCTATAGGGAAGTTCATAGTGTTGATGTCCTCCTAAATCACCATTGGTTATGTTTACATACCAATTCAAAATGCTGATGTTACCGAACTCTAACATGGTATTAGAGATAAAAATGGAAAAATATCACCACATCACAGACCAGAAAACATAGGATACGCAGTCCATGGAAGGTTTTTTTCCCTCCTCATTATTTGAAGTAAAACCTTCTCATTTCTATCAGCTCCATGGGCTATCAGAAATGTAATGTTAGAATCACAACATGGTTCTAATCAAAACAGTCTGAATTAAAACTTTAAATGTAAACTGTACCTTACAGTAAGTATAAACACAAAACATTTCCTTCCCCTAGAAGAACAATTTCTAGTAAACTAGAAAGATTAACATGCCAACGGGGGGGAAAGGGGGAGGAGAAAGGGCACCACAAAGAGAAAATTTTAATTCTGCCTCAGTGCCCGTGTTATTGGTCTTTTTCAGAATTAGTGTATGGACGGCCAAACACATTGTTCAAAGTTAGAAATCACAATGAATGAACACAGATGCATCAGCAGGACAATGATGCTGGAGTTTAGCCTTAGGCACATGAACGTTTGTGTGCCAAATTAAATATCAGAACGTGGAAAAAATGTCCTCAGTAAATACACTAAGAGCATACCTAACACTCGACTGATTAAGGTGAACCCAACACTGAACTTGTTCAGTAGCCAGAATTTTTTATTTCACTGAACCACAATGACTCTCTGTGTTTTCTGCCACTTTACCACTTTGTATTGTCCTGGGATAAACTCCTTGTGGCTCTTCAAAAATTTGCAACAAGAAAGTACTCAGCTGCACGCTTGCCTACACTACCAATACAGAAAAACCAGTTCAGACATGAGAGGACAAATGGGGTTTGACGCATCTGGAAGAAGCTGAAAATGGACTGGGGACTACTATTTTGCCTAAGTACCAAAAGCATGTATTCAATGTATTACTTGAAAATAAGTAACTCTCTAGAAAGCATACAAATTAATGCCAGGCTTCAAAAATATTCTTTTCTCAGTCAAATGCTTTCCTAAAAAGTGCCTGATCTTGCTGGGTACTGCCAACCACCGATGTCTGTCTGGAGAGACAGGGATTCTCAAGTTGCCCACTGCCTTGGTCTTTCCCTGCACCACCCACCGCGAGCTGTTTACTAGCACACACCTGTCCTCCTCCCCACCTTTTCCATCTGCATAGCATATTCCACGCGGGCAGGCGTTTATTCTCATACACTGGAAACGGCCCGTTAAAACCTTACTGGTGGCTTTATTATCTCAGTTATCGAAGACTCTTAACAAGACAGCACTTACTGTCCCCACTCCTTTCAGGGCCTATGGAAACTGCCACGATCCCATCTCATTCCTGCCTCTGCCTCTCTAGAGAAAAAAAGAAACAGCTTTAGCCCCTGCCAGCAGCAAGTATACTTCCACGGTGCACGAGAAGCTTACTCCAACCCATAATTTCTAGACATGAGAGACCAAAAGCCAACTAGGCAGGGCACGCTCTCACTTTATAGAAACCCGTGTCCAAGCGAGCGCTAGTGGGATTCAAGCTTGGGTTAATCATTTGCCATCAGAAGGATGTGCCACAAGCAGCTGGCTGAAACACTGTGGGCAGTCAGGGCAGCTGGGGCATCTGTTTGTGTCCCCTGTCATGCAGGGAATGAGACTGTCCCCCAAAACAAGAGGAGCAAGCGTGCATGAACAATCCCACGGCGGGGACGCCTCTTGGCACGCGCGACCACTCCCGCGTGGACCTTTTCATGAAGTGAAAAGGCACCGCAGTATCGGAGAGACATTGAGGTGCTGGAGCATGTTCAGAGAAGGGCAACGAAGCTGGTGAGGGGTCTGGAGAACAGGTCTTATGAGGAGCAGCTGAGAGAGTTGGGATTCTTTAGCTTGGAGAAGAGAAGGTTGAGGGGAGACCTTATCACTCTCTACAACTACCTGAAAGGAGGTTGTATCGAGGTGGGGGTCAGTCTCTTCTCCCAGGTGACAAGCAACAGGACAAGAGGAAATGGCCTCAAGTTGTACAGGGGAGGTTTAGGTTGGATATTAGGAAAAACTTCTTTACCAAAAGGGTTATCAAGCATTGGAACAGGCTGCCCAGGGAGCTGGTGGAATCGCCATCCCTGGAGGTATTTAAAAGACGGGTAGACGTGGTGCTGAGGGACATGGTTTAGGGGTGGTTTTGGCAGTGTAGGTTTATGGTTGGACTTGATGGTCTTGAAGGTCTCTTCCAACCCAAGTGATTCTATGATTCTAAGTGTTTCACAGAAGCTGAAGAGACTTCAAGCTGAGCTGCAGATGAATAAGACATTTTAATTTTTGTTGTGTCTAGAGACTGGACTAATTGGACATGTAAATACTCTGTGTTTACAACTTTAGAGAGTGTATTTTGGGGCAGATTTTATAAAAATCTACCACAGTCTTTGAGTGCCTCATTTTCCAACTTGAATATTATTTTAGGATCTGGGGGTTGTTTGCTTGTTTTAAGAAATGTATTTTGGAATTTCACACAAGTCAGACAGATTACTGTGTGTCCCGTTTAATATCTGGCTATGTTCAATTCATTAAACCATTTTTCTCTTCTCAGTACTGAATTTATTTCAACCTAGAGGAACACAACACTCCCTTGTAGCCTGAACTGATAACACATGCCACTATTATAACGACTTTCCTGTTTGCATTTTAGAGAAGTTTGTTTCTCCCTGTGTACATCAAAAATTAAATAAGCATGTATTTACTCTCATAAGTAAAAATCAAAAATAAAATAAGCATGTATTTACTCTCATGAGTAAATTGGACTTTATGACATGATAACATCAAACAAAACTCCTTAGAAGTCTGTTTACCTTGTGCTGCATTTCTTAGAGCTACAAAACAAGATGTTCTTATTGATCATAGGTATAAGAACATTAAACAAAATTAAAATTAAGATGCTTCCACAAAGAAGCATGGAATTATATGGAGACAAACCATATAATAAGAGACTTTGGCATAGCATCCAGGACAATTTTGGCCTCAAAACGTTAGTGTGGCCAAAGCACAGGCACTATCCCGTGAACAGGCATTGCTTGTTAGATTTTGGTTCCCTTTTGAAAGTGACACAAGTTCAGAAAAACACCACCTCTGCCAGACAAATACAACCACCAAATTTCTCCAGCCGGGCTCACAAGCCCCAGGTACTGCAGCAATGAAGGGGAAAGGTCTAGAAGGGGGCACACAGTGGAATACAAGGCACAAAACTTACTCTTCTGTTTACAAAAGAGAAATTTTCCAATGTTTATTCCTGTATCCAGGCTCTTTAGAAAGCTCTTTAAGACACAGAATAACTCTTAGTTTGATAATTAGTATAAAAGATTCACATTAAATTCCTAAGTCAAATTCCTAATGTGAAAGATTAATTTTTAATATTGATTTTACTGAACTTTTCAGTATCACTGGTAAATCTTACTTTTCAAACATTTTTCATGGTATATAAACTTTAGCTTTTATTGATAAATAACGCAGCTTTGTTTCCTTTGAAAAATAGTGGCTTTGTAACATTTTGTCTATTCACTTGTATTTTCTACATTGCTTATCAAAATATGCTGATGTCATTTAATACAATGCAAGTTTTCAGACTTGCATAGCAAAAACTGCTTCTAGTTCATGCCGTATCATAAATTGGGGGTTTGCTGAACTGCCTATATTCATATTTCATAAAGACAGGTGTCCTGGTTTGACCAAACCACGACAATAGGAAACATTTCCATGCACCTTTCACATACACCTTTGACTCAAGTCACTGAACAGCAACTTTATGTTGGTGACATTTCTCTTCGAACTCCCAGCTCCTTATTTAGGAAATAACATTATTCTTTTCCATTATTCTGGCTTGTTTCAATATGTTTTGATTTTCTTTTCCTTCAAATCACTGCTTTTTTTCCATCGTATTACTATACATTTTATGCCCACCTTGAATTTACTTCTCTGTGTTTATTCCACCTTTTCTTTATATCCTACACCAACTTTTCCTAGATCACACTCCTAGTGACAGAAACCAATGCTGTGATCTACAAAACCAGGCTATTATAGCTTGTGATTCCTGCTAGATGAGCTAAAAGAGTGAATGTGGCAAACAAAGTTAAACAGGAGAGTAAATGAAGTAAATGAGAGTTAATGATAGTGTCAGTATTTCATCTCTTCCAATTTTACCACCTATTGTGACTGTGTCAAAACAAAGGTAAAAAACATCAATTCAAATTTAACAGATTTCTTTGTCAGCTGAATGACCATACTCCCGTACCTGCATGTTTTAGCATGCTTCTTTTTTTAGGTATCCATGTTACATTTAGTCCAGAGCCTCCTTGTTTAGCCATTCCGTGAAATGGTCCTCAACAGTGAAAAAAAAGTCTGTGTCCTGTGAAAAGCTGTCCAGGCTGGCCTGCGCCCAATCACCTTTCTAATCACCTTGGAAAAACATGTTTGAGTCTTCTTTTATCAGTTCTCCAACTGAATAGAGAATTAATTAAAATTTCCTTCTTTTCTATAATTAAGTAGTTGTAACAATTTGTACCTCTTCCAGCTTCTGAAGACTTACAAATTACATTATATCTCAATGGTCAGTTTAATAGGCAATTTGCCTCAACACATATTGTGAGAATGAAATAATTTAAATATAAATTAATAACAATTACACTGAAAGTGTTGCTTTCAAAAAAGAGAGATTTTAATAGAGGTTTACAGCCTGTTCATTAAAATTAGATTTTAAGTGGCAACAGCACAAGATTTTATGTTATTCACTATAATTCCAAAATAAACCCCACAGACTACTTGAAGTTATTAACTGGTTCCTATTACACCAAGTACAGACACAGATGCATAATCTGAAACTCAGACCTGGTCTCACAAATATTCTGGAGTCCTGCATTGCAATCACTTCCTTATAGTACCACAAAAAGCCACGGAGTACTGTCACAGCTTCACTGGGAATAACTTCAACTCATTAGAAAACTGAAATAACAGGACCATAGAATATCTCAACATCCCAAATTCTGAAGACATGTAATGTAATGGTATCAAAAAATGATTCAGTTCAAACATTCTGAAAGCATTATGTTGGAAAGATGAAAATTTTATGTCAGGACTCTGTAAAACATTAGCAGCTCCTGTCCAGAATCAGCCTTACGGCTATTTTACTTTCAATCTTCAACTTTCTGAAATCATTGAATTATTTTGTTGTTGTTGTTCAAGTTTTTGTTTGTTTGTTTTGGCAAATTCTTTCTATGGTAACGTACTTAAGAACAAAATTGCTATGAAACCCTTACATCTTTGAATGGCATTCTTAGACACATCCACTTTTCCTTTTCCTGAAATGCTTCTCACAAAAATAGCTCATCTTTTTTTTTTTTTCCCCTCATAATGTCACACACTAGCAGGATATTACACCAATTACTGGAGATTAGGCCTCATTTTGCAGCAGCAGGAGGAAATCTAAAGCACAACCAATCCAAATAAACAAAGATTATTATATCTGATTTTTAGATACAGAACTGAAGGTTTGAAAAAAATAAGATTATGTAAGTCAATCCTCAGAAACAGGTTATTTCATTGAATTTGTTGGGACCTATCCTCCGAGTAATATAGCCTTCTGGAAGACTAAAACCCCTATGCAACTCTGAGAAACACACCAAGTCCTCTGGAAGGACTCCTGAGGACTGAGTTCTGTACAACTATCCATTTCTTTGGTAGCTGACCCAACACTCCCTGTTCCCTAGATCTTCACAAGGCGTAGCCAAATGCCCAGGGATGAAAGCAGCTACCAGGCAGTATGAAAAAAAACTGTGCTACTAAGACAGAAAACTACAATTAGATCAGAACTGCTCTGTTCTCTCAAGAATGAAGAAAATATGTTCCTTTTTAGATCTGTGCAACCCTCTACAAAAAAAAACCCACTGTGTCATCATCTTATTTTATAGACAGCAACAATCTTTGTCAGGCCAGCTAACATCTTTCTTGAGTTGCATGCATTTCTTATATTTTAGTAACAGCATACATTTCTGTGGTGTATTCTGCAATAATGTTATTGATGTACACCAAAATCAAGATTCCTAAATTAAATTTTAAATTCCCTAAATTAATAAAGCATCTCCTATTTGTCAATATTTTAGCCATTATTTGTAGAGAATAGGTAGAAAACAGCAAGACCTTCCTGTGAGATACATTTCAGTATTTGCAAGATCAATATCAGATGGTATGTGCTAATTCCCTACATTTATTTCAGTCCTATCAGAAAATAGTAACCACTGTACTATTGTAACCATAATACAACCTTCCCACATAGAGCCCCACAGAGAGCAGGAATGGTACAACACATTTGATGTACAAGCCCTAAAAACCAGGAAATGAAAAATCAAGTCGCTAGTCAGTACATGCATCCTAATCCTTTCCCAACAGGCACATATCTTCAACAACAACCTATAAATTTCCCCAGAAACCTTAATTCTGCTCTCCTCAATTTCCAATTTCTAAATATATTCTCGACCAAATTGCCTTCACTTCTCAGAACAGTAGTACAACTTTTGTAAAAGAGTTTGGATAAAGAAGGCCAAGCAAGGTGACTTGAACAACAAGAAGGAACATTACATATTGTACTATGCCAATTCAGAGCTGACAAAGTTTTGCGTTCAAGCAGATGCTATTTATTGGACTCGTGTGCCAGAAATTAAGATGAATAGCCTCTAATGATCAAAAATATGCACGTGTTCTGTCATACACAAAAGATACAGAAAACCAGCAAATGGCAAGAACTGCACATTATATTAGTGACTATTAAAAAATCAATTTTTAAAAACAAAAGCTTGGTTCAGGCTTACGTAATATCTTTCTCAAAATTGTGTAATTCAAAATGTTTTTAATGAAATACCTGACAGGAGTCTTTAGATTGCCATGAAATTTTCAGCCATACCCAAATTTCAAAAACTATACGTACAAACAAAATATAAATGTTTGAGATTTCATATTGAAAGTCCACCTGCTTTTAAAGAAAGAGTTTCATTTAAGTCCTTCCTAAAACAAAATCTGACAATTCTCTTCAAATCTGATATGTTGCTTAGACCACAATAAAATTCTGAAGACCTTCAGCATAAGTTACCTTTCTAATATATTACATCCCAGAGTAAAAGATAAGTAATTTCAATATAATACAGAGAGATGGTGGTAATGACCACTTAAAGAAAAAAAATCACCTTGGAGTTAGTTCTAGATGAGCCTTTCAATAATGACTCATTGCTGAAACCAAAGCCTTTATCATCTACAGCACTATTCCAAATCATGACGTTGGGTTACTGCAGGATTACGGCTTTACAGTTTGGATTCCTTACCCCCTGTTACACTGCAAACTCAATAGGAGCGCTCCATTCAGAAAGAACTCATCTTTCTACAAAGACATCAATACAGCTACACTCAAAGGCTCATCCCAGTAGAATAACAATCCCTTGCTTTGCAAGAAAAAAGCAACACATGCAACTTAAATCAGAACGCTGATGACACAGGAGCAGCTACAAAGAGATCTGATGTAATGGCTATCAACCACTGCCAGCATGAAAGACTTCTAAAATCAAGCTTCAGTTCTTCACGCAACTGAGTTCATTTTCCCTTGCAGAATCTATTGTTTCGTAGTCCCTTACTAAGTCTTGCACTTCTTTCCGAAATTGTGTCACACCACGGGCATACTCTGTGATTCTATCATCATCTTCATTTCATTGGTGTGACAAGAAGGATAATGAGAAAATGCGATTGCAAGCTGCTGCTCTGTAAGGTAGCTTCTTACCACAGGGGCGCTACTGAAAGACAGCCATGGATTAGAGCTTAATCTAATTTCAGAAACATTGCTTTAATTAGAGAAACAACATGCATATAAGGCTGTCCAGCTTCACAGTAACTGGGCTTTGACACCATAGTCTGTCCAGTAGCTTGCCCTGGATCCTCAGTCTCCCTAGCTGTCTCAGTCACTGCCAGACACACTCCAATGGCTCTCTCAGTTGACCCCAGACCCCATAGGCTCTGCAGTAGCCAGCTTGGACATCCTGGTCCCTCCAGTAGCCAACTTCTCCAGCTGACTCACTCTCAGAGACACACAGAGACATATATATGTATACACAAACACCTCTGACTCACTTAACCTACCACCAGCTAGTCCAGCTTGATATTGCTAGTGACAGACACCAACACGCTCACCCACTGCCAGTCCGGCACCCCGGGCTCACTGGCCCCCATGACCCATGACTCCACTGATTCCAGTGGCTGGGACTTAGACCTCCACGCACACATGCACATAGAATAGAATAGAAAGAGTCTCACCCAGGAAAATAGTTAGAAATGGAGTTTAATGGGAAGACAGAACACATCATGCTGATCAGGCACAGGGCATGGTCAGCCGTAACAACCGTCCTGTTTATATGCAGCCAGTCCTTTTTATCCCTTTATCTCTTAATTTTCCCATATCTATTCCTCCCCAAACCACTTTGGTCCACAACTCTCCCCACCTTTGTTTCCTCCTCCAAACATCCTCCAAGTCTTGTATGATGCCAATATTTTCCTCCC
Source organism: Chionis minor (assembly GCA_013398295.1). Lineage (NCBI taxonomy): Eukaryota > Metazoa > Chordata > Aves > Charadriiformes > Chionidae > Chionis > Chionis minor. The sequence goes on from VZSF01000874.1 coordinate 281,276, forward strand.
TGTATCATATAAGAAGCCCCAAACACTGGCAGGCAGCAACCCCCCTCAGTCTGCAAAGTGGTCTATAGTATCCCTGACTCCTGGGGTGCTGGGTGTCCCAGTCCTGGCCCATGGAGCTGGGCTGGGGGCTCCATTTCCCAAACTGGGTGATTGGGGTTCCCCTGGCTGCCGCTGTGCCTCTGGGTTCCTTTAGCATGAGTGTGGAGATGAACCTTTTATCACACAATTTAACATAATCTAGCCCTGTTTCCTTCCCTCCCCCCTCCCATCTCGCTTTGAAAACATCTTGTTTCTCTCTTTTTTTTTTTTT
>VZSF01000874.1:281646-295083 GCA_013398295.1 Chionis minor
TTTTTTTTTTTTGTTCTCCCTCCCCTTCCCCCTCCCCCCCTCTTTTTTTAATTTATTTTTTTTTATATTACAAGTGAATAATGTACTGATGATTTCCACACCCAATGCCTCATTATTTTGGAAGTGACATCTCAGTGGGCCCTTCTCCAAGGTTTCTCAAACTGCGCTCCAACCGTCTGCCTTAAGCAAAAGAAGTTCAGTACCCTCTCTGCTGAACGTGACAGTTTTGCAAGCTTTTATACAGAACAGAATCATAGAATTGCCTAGGTTGGAAAAGACCTTTAAGATCACCAAGTCCAACTGCAAACCTAACAATGCCAAGTCTACCACTAAACCATGTCCCTAAGCACCACGTCTACACTTCTTTTAAATACCTCCAGGGATGGTGACTCAACCACTTCCCCGGGCAGCCTGTTCCAATGCTTGATAACTTTTTTGGTGAAGAAATTTTTCCTAATATCCATCCTAAACCTCCACTGGTGCAACTTGAGGCCATTTTCCTCTTGTCCTATCACTTGTTACTTGGCAGAAGAGACCGACCTCCAGCTCTCTACCCTTCTCTGGACTCGCTCCAGCACCTCAATGTCTGTCTTGTAGTGAGGGGCCCAAAACTGAACACAGTACTTGAGGTTGAGCCTCACCAGTGCCAAGTACAGGGGGACAGTCACTTCCCCAGTCCTGCTGGCCACACTATTTCTGATAAAAGCCAGGATGCTGTTGGCCGCCTTGGCCACCTGGGCACACTGCTGGCTCATGTTCAGCCGACTGTCCACCAACACCCCCAGGTCCTTTTCTGCCAGGCAGGTTTCCAGCCACTCCTCCCCACGCCTGTAGCGCTGCCTGGGGTTGTTGTGACCAAAATGCAGGATCCGGCACTTGGCCTTGTTGAACTTCATCCCATTGGCCTCAGCCCATCAATCCAGCCTGTCCAGATCCCTCTGTAGAGCCATCCTGCCCTCAAGCAGATCAACATTCCCACCCAATCAATATGAAGTATTAACTGTACCTGTATTGAATTTATCCTGTCATCTGTTGCTCACTTCAGAACATCCATTGAGATTATATACAAAACATCAGTACAAAGGGCAGTCATATCGCACAGAGTTTTAACTACACCACTTCATCCTGTTCTTAGTTTTATGTGTTTGAGAAATCAGAGTAAATGACTACTTAATACAATAATGTGCCCCTTTACAATATTTTGTATCTGACACAGAATAAATCTTATTTAATATGTTCTCCAACCACTGCTTTTAATCTCTCATATGCAAAAAGAAAACTGTTCAATATAGTTTTCTCCTATAGTTCATGAGTGAAAGCCATCATTTCCATTCGTACTCTTTTCCTTGAAGCGTCCATCACCATGAACTGTTTGTGACAGTTAACTTTTAAAATAACCCATATACTTTTATTCACCTTATTTCTATGATGAGAGACCTCACAGCAAGGATGGAATAACAATACGGAAACTAACCATCTAATCCAACTGAACACACTTTATTGAACTCTTATTACTTCCATGCGTAACAGGAAACTAAAGCCAAATGCAGACCCTAATTTTTGGCATTCTCAGTATGCACTGTATCCAGCAAAAGTGAATTTCACTTTTCATTTTTATTTTTACTGCACAGTGATATTAGACATATGGACTTTAACTTGATCATTTAGAGATCAAGTGTTTTTACTGAATAAAAAAAGCAAGGTCCTTATTAAGCCTAAAGCAATACTGTTCTTTTAAAAGTCATAATGCTTTGTAAATATTATTCTAATCTCCTTTGCAGTATGAATATTCTTGAAAATAACTGTTATCAAAATTTTAGTAGGGATGATAAAATCTTCCATAATGGATATAAAAAGTAATAACAATATAGTTATAGCACAGATTCAAGTCAACCAGTTTACAGGAAAGAGACTCGCTATGGATAAATTCAAAGCCGAAGAGTTATATTCCAGTTTATTCTGAGGTAATATGTGTGCTAAATTAACTAGTATTTCTCAATATACAAATCCTGGTTTCCTAAAAAATATAAAATTATGAGCTACCATCATGAAACAAATATTTGCTTTCAATATTGACAGAAATAAATAGACTTTTATTAAAGCATTTTAAACTTTGTTTTCTAAATAAGTTATATCTATCAAGATACGTCTCTGATATGAAAAACAATGACAAGATGGATCAATCAGGTAAGTATCTTTTTAGGGGAGGTCTGAAGAGATAACAAAACTCATTTTGTAGTTTCAGCAACATATTGAACATATTGAACATCCCACACAATGAATCTTCCAATAATATTTACTGATAAGCTTTTTTTCTTTTCAGCCCCCTTTTCTCTCCAACACATATGCTTTCCTTTGTTATGCCAGCAAATTACGAGACTGCTGCACAGCTTAGCATAGTTTTCTCCTCAAGTGTTGATACTAACACATGACACTAACAGACAGGCTGTTTTGGTTGACTTTATTTCACATTTTTGCAAAAATCTAAGAAAAATCATCACTTTTAACACTCATGGTTGGAAGTACCTTACGACTTTACTAGACCTATATTAGTCAGAGGCTACCTATACAAGAGGGGAGGCGGGTATTTTTTTCGGTTTTTTTTTTTTTTCTTATTCCTTTTTCTGTATTGATTATATGGGTTCAATTTGAGAACAGATAAATTCATGCAAGAAAAGCTATCAGTTACTTAGAGCAAGAAACCGTATTAGACTGAGGACACTTGTGACATGAAAATAGCTGGAGGCTGGAGGTCAAACACTAATTACTTAGAAGGATGAGAAATATTTGGTTCTTAACAGAGACTAAATTTTGGTAGAAAAAATGAATGACCTTCATATAATAATATTAATACAATTAATCTTTCAAAGAAATTGTATCACAAAGATCAAGAAATACAGTTTTCTGACTCTATGTACATTGAATTCAAAATTACATTCCCAGAACAATTAACTCTATTCTTTCCTACAAAAAGGCTAATTCCCAAGCTTTAACTTCTCCCTGTATGGCTTACAGTTTATGAATTTTAGAATCCCATTTCTCTCTAGTCCTATAATTTAACTACTCTAATAACAGAATAATCAGAAAACAGTAATCAGACAGTGATGGACACAATTAATTTAGATATTTCTATAAGCCAGTATCACTGATGTGCATAGGAAATACATCAAGTTAAGCGGAAAATCTGTATGGAAGTATAGGTATAAAACACGTCAGAAGGCTCAAAAGGACTTCCAAAAAAGGTTAAAGCCCAACACTCCAGACAACTGATACTGATGTACACCTCAACCTTCCAAAGCTGTTCTGTGCAGACACACTCTGCACATACATGAGCATCACCACAACGATACACGAACCACTTTCGCAGATTGCTTTCCTAATGAGGTCTCTGAACACTATGTTTAACACCATGTTAGACTGTACTGGACCTGGGTGCTTTTTATTTGTCCGATTTCAACATTCCTAGAATGTATTTTTAAGAAGTTTTGAGGGTAAAAAAAAATGAGAAAGGTAAAAAAGTTATATTAAAAATAGACTATACATAAAGATTATTCCTTTGCATCTGACAGCACATCCTCCCAGCCTTTCAGTGAAAGCTAGATTTTCTAGCTTAGCTGGTGCCGTGCACAGTGCCCTTGGAGGTACATGGTTTCTCAGCTATTCAGATGAAGTGATGCAAGCTTCCACAAAACTGAAATTTAGTAAAAATATAAAAAAGCATAACTAATAAAAGTATGAAAAACTCAACTTTTAATGTAGTAAAATATTCTTTCTATAAGTAAATATATTCAGCCATGCAGAACACTTAAATACAAGTAAACTGTGTACCTGAACTGTGGAACTGATTTCAGATGCAAATCCTCCTGTCAAGGGAGCCTCATGGCTAATCAGCAATCGCCCAGTCTTCACCACCGACTGAAAAGGAAAAACAAACCCCAAAAATTTCATCAAATTACAGCTCCTGTGATTTCTTACTTGTGCTAATTGTGGAATATACGAAATATGTAACATTATTAGAAGTGTTAGAATTTAGCTACTTTTCCCCTCTTGCATTTTCACTGAAAGATAAATAGGATATTTTTATTTTATTTACTATAAAAGCATCCACATCTTCCACTCCATTTTAAGCAAATATCAAGAATAAAAATTGATTCCACTGAATATGAATTTATCCTATCAATGCAAACTGCAACTTTTCTGAAGGAGAATAAGGATTTCAATGAGAAGTCAGTGAAAATCTGAATCCTGAAAATACTAAACGAGGCACATGTAAAGAAGGCCTTCACTGATCCATACCTCTGAATCCAGATCCTAGGTAAAGTAATGAATCATAGCTATTTAGAAAGTAAGTGTTAAAGAAAAATTTTAGCAGGAAAACAATCATGTGAATTAATGTTCCTTATTTAAGTTTTAAATGGCAATTACAAGCAACATTTTCTAACTTAAAATCTCAATGTTTGTGCAGTTTTTATGTGATCCACTTCATAAATAATTATATAACGCAATATATACACAAGGCGATATAAGCATCTTTTAATCAAAAAATGAACTGGGTTCATTGTGAAACATAACAATGAAAGCAAAATATTTTTCATCTGATGGGAGTATAAAGCTTCACCACACCCAAATATCTTGAAGTTTATTGAAACTACATGCTAAATTGCCTAGAATCAAATGGTATCAGGTACCTTTGGTCAGAAATACGGCAGCAACGCCTCACTTTTCATAATACACGTTTTATAATTTCATAAGGTGCATAAAAAAGTTTCACAAACTTCTAGAGATGCACATCAGGGAAAAAAATGATCAGAATAACGTGTATGTTAATCTTTCAAGAACAGTTACAGCCTGATTTTTAAGATAAGTACATAGCGTACTGCTGGTGCACCATTAGTCATCAAGTGGAAAAGCCCAAGGCAGTGCTAGCTATCCGGTAAAACTTTCTTAATGCTTTGATCTTCAATTTAATGTCTACGCCACCACATTCTCCAGTCAGGCAGCTCCACGTTGTCTACATAACAGAATACATAGAGGCAATGCCTTAATTATACAGTTTTCCTTCTGATTCAAGTACTTTTCTAATCCTTTTGCTTTCCTAGGAAAGAGTCAATCAAGGGCTCTTAAGTAGCTCATGCACAGATGGACTGGCAAGTCACAGGCCTATAAACAAGATGATCCATATACTGTACTATGAAGTGGTTTGACAACATTCAGAGCTAAACAAGACAGGAAAAAGCATTTCAACAGTTGGAAAGTAATCCGCAGTTAAGTAGGATGATTTCATGAATTTCTTTTGCCAGCACTGGAAACTCATATCTGAAGAGCCGAGGCATTAACTGCACTATAAATCTGTCCAATGCATCAAAATGACAGCTCAATGAACAAAATGTACACTCCCGTTTTAAGCTGATATGATAAAACTGACACAATCAGTTTTAAGTTGCTATGGTAAAACAGATACAACTAATCCATTTTTAAAGTGTTTTTGAGAATCCTCTTCCTTTTATTTTAAACAAAAGTTCTTTTGCATATATTTTGCGCTGAGACAGTCACACTTTGTAACATTACAAACTATCGTTGTAGTTACAGATTTGGTTTCTCAGAATTTAATAGTATGAAACAGAAACATATAAGAAAATCCACATGGGATCAGACCAGTAATCCAGCAGTCCAGTACCCTGTCTCTGCAGTGGAGATAATCTGATGTTTAGGAAAGAGTAAGAATAGGGCCTTTAATGTGTTCCTTCACTATTTCTCAGCCTCCAACTATTTTCACATCACAGGCTTCCCGAGCCCAAACAAATTTCTTGCTCTAATAACTGGTAACTTTTCTTGCGTGAATTTATCTGTTCTCAAATTGGACAGAGAAAAAAGAAAAATAAGGGGAAAACAAGGGGAAAACAAGGGGAAAACAAGTCATTTTGGAAACCTGCTTCTCATATATGAGAAATCCTTATTTTTTTACATATGACTCCTAAGAACTTCAAGGATTCCTTGCCTGCAGGAGCCTGTTAAGAGCAAGCAATCAGCTGTGATCACCAAGCACTGCATACAAGCATTTCAGCTGCTAAAAAGCACTATATATCACCCCTGGTGGGAAACCATGCCATCATAGCTTTAGTGCTTTTAGTACCCATCCTAGGTTGTTCAGGGCCAGCACGGATACCTGCACCACATTGTGCCATGTAGAAATACCTTAAAAATTCTCCTAATGGTTAAACCAGAATCAAAATGAGCAGAAATTAACCACTATACTGCACTACAAATAGAGTCCTGGACTCTATTTGGAAGGATCAGAGTACTGCAATTTCTGAATATTACAGGCTCCCCCGCATCAATTTTTACTTCGCATTTAACACTTGTTCCTAAGCTACAGCAAGTCTTTCAGAAAGACACGCAAGTTTAATTATGGTATTTCCAGTGTTTGCAAATGCATCACAGCTATTGGTTAAGTTGTTCCAGTGTTTAACTGCCGTCCCTGTTAAAACTTTGCACCTTATTTCCAAACTAATTTGGCTGACTTCAACTTCAAGCTGTTGGTTCTTATTTTACTTCTGTTTGCTAGATGGATAAGCTATCTATTATCACATTTCTGCTCCCCACATGAATACATTAAGATTGTGATCAAATGATCTCTTAACCACACTTCTGCTAAACTAAGCAGACTGAGTTCTAAATCTTTCACCATACAGCACACTTCCAATTCCTTCATCATTCTTATGACCCTGCCCTGAATCATCTCCAGTTTTCAATGTCCTTCTTGAAGTACACCCATCTGGAACCAGCATTCCGGCCTTTTCAGAACACCACCAAATAGGGAGATAATATAACCTCGACACTGCAGCTCTTGGATGTATGAGACCTCTTGGCCAAAGCATAACAACATGAGTCCAGTTTCAACTGACGACTATGTTCCCTGTTCTTGGGAAAGAAGACTAACTGCTTCTTGGAATAAAGATGGAAATATAGTGTGCATTTATTATTTCAAGATACAAAATTGTATTTGGATATGCTGAAAAATATACTGTGTGCCTGAACCCAGCTCAGTTAATGAACCTATCTGCTCTTTATCGGTGACTGTCTATTTTATCTATTTCTCCAGCTGCTTGTTACCTCTAACTTATCAGTAATGGTTTTAAATGTTTTCTGTATCTTTAATAGAAATATTTAAAAAAAAAGGTCAAAAATCAGACTTTGCAGAACCTCAGTGACTTTACTGTTTCCATTCACTAGCACTGCCTTTACATGGCATACAGTTAAAGTCAATCCAGCACTAATGCCTTACTTCTCAACTATGTTAATTTGGTTTGTGAGCACCTATTTATGAATTGTTGATTGTGTATTTCTAAGCTATTTCTCCCTACAGGCTTCTTCCTTGCTAATTTTTTCATAGTTGTACAGATTATTCCTTCTAACTGATTGAGGACACAGTTCGGGGGTTTTTTGTCTGTTTGGGGTTTTTTGTGGAAAAAACGCTCCACGAAATTAATAAATTACTGCTAGAAAGATACTTTGGTTCGTCAGACATATTGGGTCTCTATGCCCTCTTCATGTTAATTATTACATTGTTTTCTCTGTCTTACAGATGACAGTACTATACAGTAATATATAGTAATATATAGGCAATAGCAACCAATGTGATTTTCTTAAATCTTTTAAATATATATTACCATGTAAAAATGTTTCAGATCATACAGCTTAGAAGAAAGTCATAGCCCATGATGAAAAAGACCAACCTTTTCCTACATCGGTAACGTTCTAGAATGGCTAACTAATTTAATTTCTATTATCTTCATGTGGAAATTCAATCTTATTTCCTGGAAGCAAAATGGTTAATCAGTTAAAAATGAAAACTTCAAAAGTAACTGCTCTACAGTCTGTAGGGCACAGTGGACAATGTTAATGATTATTTTCAGATATCAATGCTTTTCTGTACATTAAGTTCATTTTTAAAATATACTGTAAAACATTAGTCCCCATCAAATGAAATGAGGTCGGCATTCAACCTCCAGGATAACCAAAGGCCAACATTCAGAAAAGCATTTACAGTCCAAATAAATGCAACACGGTAAAATCCAGTAATGCAGTCCTCACCCTTCAAACTTAACAGGATATCCCACTGGTGTGAAACTGGAGGAGACAGTGGTTAAATCACCACAGTGTAACATAGTGGCCAGCATAGGATCCTACCATTTTATCACCTTTTTAAAAAGTGGAGAGTTGGAGTGTTTTGGGGTTTTTTTCATTCAGAGTAGCTAGAGAAAACGCTGGCCTTTCAAGGAACAATGTATTTTGTTCCCTCAACCACAGACTAGTTGAATTTCTATGAGGGCTTGATTCTCCTCCATTTCCCCAACATCCCTGCTCTATCTTCCAAAACCCCAGTCTTTACACTTCTTCTTACCTCAACAAGAGATTAAAATTTTGAAACACGGGCACATTCTGCAGCTCACGTAGAGTACTTCTAAAAATACATCTTCAAAAAATATGGTGCAACTTAGGAGATTGGCACTGATAAAAATGTTCCTTCTTTACATCCACAAACAGAAGTTGTTGTTTGCTGATCTTTAAGGTCCAGAGAGACTTATTAGGGCACTAAGACATTCTGTAGGTATCTCCTATCTCAAATTAAATGAAAATAGAGACACTTTTTTTGCTATCTTTAGTAACAGACCATAGAAGAAAGTCAGAAGCAACATCTGGGCATCTAGAGAGCATGACTCCTCTTCGTGTCCTTTCACTCTGCCCTTTCACAGCTGATGCAACCCTGATTGCTCCCAAAATGGAGAGGTCCTACTCTACCCAGGCTCCTGTTCCCAGCCCATCCTTGTCATCTCCTCAAGTACTGAAGGGGCCACAGGGAAAGCCAGTTGAAGGAGATAATCTGATTGATCCTGCAGTACTGTATGGTTAGCACAAAGCAGCAAACACCACCCCAGAGACAGATTCAGAAATCAGAGGCAGATCAGGATTCACTCACAGCAAGTTTCAGCAGAGCCCCCTTCCTCCAGAAGGCAGCTGAGACCCAGGTGATGGCACACCACTGTCACCTGCGCTACATCCAGTCACTAGAGAAAAGACTCCAGGGCTCTCAATGACTAACTTAATCCTAAAACAAAACCAGAAACCAGTATTGACTATACTTTTCCACCTCAATTTCATTGTCAGGACTGTTTTACATTGCTGTCATCCACAAGGAAGACAGGACAACAACTGACATTGCATCAGGGCAAAAGGCTAGTGGCATGATAACCCTGATAATGAAATGTTAAAAAAAAAAAAACAAAAAAAACCACACACCCAAGAAACCTAATGCCTTTGCAAGACAACTGCTTTCAGATTGCACTCTGAAGGTTTTCTGAACTGCAGCCCAGCGTTTTTGCAGTGAACCAGCTGAGTGAATTATTTTCAGCTTCCCTGACCACACTCTTTATCCAAGAGTTTCTATAATCACTTTTCTGTTCAACTCTCAATTCGTCATGTTGGCCGCTTTCTCCCCTCCACAGGCACTGATGACAGAAGAAAACAGCACAAGACCAGCACTTCCAAGCACTTTGAAATCTAAGTGCTAACGCTACCAATAACATACTATGCCCTTACTTAGGAGAAAGCAGACTTAAATCAAAATGAGTTTGATGGTAAACTGCATTTTACATTGTTACTTTCCACACGTAGCAACAGCACTACTTCCACTGTAACCAACTGCTTCACTAACACAGTAACTGCCTTTACAGAAATGATCAAAGTCAGAATTTTATTATAAATGGGTGTTATTGTGTCACAATGGCAAGTTGCCTATTTTCTTTAAGAAGAAAATCTTGTTCTCGGAATAGAAAGATTTTCCATCTCTTACACAAAAGGAATTATTTTGTTGTTCACTTCCACATTTAAATTTTTGCATACTTTTGATCATGTTCTTTAGAGACTGTAAAAAGTTCCTGCATAATTGAAAAACTAGTTTTCCAAACTAATTTAAATAATCTGGCAAAAGTACTGAAAATGTATTTGTATTATATCCCACTTTGCACTAAGTATGAATGAAATAAGTATAAAATTGTATAAAAATTAACTTTAATAGATATGTCTTTACTGAAAACCAATCACATTATGGAAGCTTAAAGAAAAAAAAAGGCAAAAAACCACAACCCACACCACAAAAAAAAACAAAACCAACCTTGAGAAAGTTTCAATAAATGCCTTGGAAAACATTTTTTCTTTTTCATTTTTAGATCAGCTTTAATGAATTTGTTCTTGGAAATTGTAAAACCTAAGGGAGGCGACTTTCCCCAATCTGTTAGTTCTACTTTCCTTTTAATGATTCAATAACAAATGAAATTGCATAGCAGCACTTTTGGTACTGAACATCATAAGCGTAGAAATAAGATCCCATATTTCTACTCAGCATTTCCCACAGAGAAATATATAACATAACCTGCCAGATGAATCACTGACAACTACATTTACGTAGCATGTGCAGATCCATAGGATGACACATCCAAGATACAATGAATTATTTGTGCTGTTTGTGCTATTGTGCTATTATATATACATACTGACAATCTTAACAAATGCAGTTACTATGTCCCGAATTTCCAGACATCCCAGAGCCTTATTGGAGTTGTGGGATGTCTGGAAAACCAAATGGATCCTCAAGCACCTTTTTTTTTCACTAGGGTGCCAAGAGAAGGAGTAGAAGGGAAGAGGAATGGGATACATCCCAATAGCCTGGACATGAGAAAGCCCTGTAAATTCCTAATGATCATGATCTAGTTTTTAAATCTTAAACTATCAGTTGCCCAGAAGAGCTACCTTATCCTAGAAGCAGTAAAAGCCAGGAATAATATGCACTCTTTAAAGCTCCAACCCAGCAACAAAAATAATTCTTAACATTTAAGAAAAAAAAAGTCAGTAATTAATCTGAATTAAAAGAAAATAAAATAACATCATTTGGTGTGGTTTTCAATAGCACTAAATTCCCAGGGAAGGAAAATGAAAGAGCCTTCAAATCTACTACTATATCATGATGTCTACACTACACTCCCAAAAGTTGACTGAAACTCATTTGTCAGTAAAATCAAGATGCAAAGACAAACAAATGACATGAAAAAACATCATTTCATCACACACAGCTCAACAGCCCAAAGCATGACTAAGATTTCTCAACTACTGGTAATTAAGACAGTCAGCCTTACAGTCATTCTATTAAGATTCATAAGGCTACTGTAAGTATAACAAACATATCACAGTATTGCAATAATATAGCAGAGAATCCTAACTAAATCCTGGCAACAACGCATGTAGATCAAAGATAAAACGATTTGGAAAGGAAAACACATCATTCTTATTCCATCACTTCGGAAGACCATTGGAGAAAAACCTTTAACAAAAGCTTTTCAAACAATAAAATGAAAAAGCAGAGGCAGCTCTGTAATAGACAAGTATGCTGATTAACAGCAAGGAATGAAAAAGGAATCCAATTTCTTTTTAACTTGACACAAATAACTAAAAAGTTGCCAATCATTTTAACAGATCCCCATTAGCAGAGCACAAATCTTTGTCCTCCTGCTAACCAAAACAGAGGCTTTTAATTCATTACTGTCTGCTTGTTCAGATGATGCAGCCGAAGTTTGTGCTTTCTGACCTACAAGCCTGGAATTCATTGACTGCAGATGGCACGGCCAAGGCTGCTGCAAGAGGCTGTGACCAAGACCAAGCTTGGACCTAGTTGTCCGCTTTGGAAGCACCGAAAGAGTTTCTGCAAAGCAAAAGGATCTGTGAAAACCAATCCACATGGCAAGAACAAGGAGATCCATTAGGGCTCCCAGACTGCAAAGACCACAAAGGTGAAGAGCCATTAATTCTGGTTTCTAACAAAGAGTGGCAAAACACGTTCCGTAGGAGACAACGCTACAGGAAAGAGGGGCAAGGGAAAGAAGAGAGAAGAGCCCTCCACTGCTGTTCAACACAGCATCCAATCTTAGTGCTTTAGGGTGATAAGAGAGGTTGTCCTGCTGCACAACCCTCCTCTGACCCTGTGTCTGTACCCTTACCTGCCTTCTCTGGAGCAAAAGATGAAAAAACACAAAAAGCCCACAAACTAAAACACAGAAGGTTGTAGTCTAACCTCCTTTCCAATTAATTTCAAATCAAAGACCAGCTATTACAGAAAATAAACAAAGATCTAAAAATATAATGCATTACAACTCTAAGTATCATAGTAATAAAGAAAAATGTAGGAAAATTAAGAGAAGTATTAGCTGAGCTGTTTACCTGAAACCAAACTACGCCTCATGAAGCAAATTATCAAAACACGTACTAAGGTGTAGCATGTTGTAGGCAGCTGTCATACTGTCCATTGAGCTCGTTGAAAGTTATTATCATGCACTCAAATATTGATTTCTAATAAGGAGCAAAGCTCCCATAAAATAAGTTAATTTTATGTGGTCACTTCAAATCTCTTCTCCTTAACAGATCGATCTTGCTGTACTTCTACCTGGCTACTGCATTTACCAACTCCATAGTATTAGCACAATATAGTTGGATGAAAATCCTAATGATAGCTCAAAAGAAGGGGAAGGAACAATCAATCTGGAACACAGGGAAAAGCTGGTCTGCATTTTTTGACGGTGGCAAAGGCAGAAGCAGGAAGGGATGCTAACAGTAGGATGCAGAAAGAAAATTAAACATAGTTTTATTTATAGCCAGCTAGCTGTCCATCATAACTCTGACCTTTGACCTTCCTTTAACATTATGTTTAAGAATAAAGTATCAAGAAATATTTTATATTATAAATACTATCCCCTGTAGAAAAAAATCTAGATGATACAGAAAAGGCAACATTATTAGTATGTTTCTGCGACCCAAGGAATTTGGATTTTAGAAGATTTCAAATGAAATTACATTGATACGCAAAGCGAAGTAGAGATTCATAATAAATTTGTAAGGTTTACCCTATGATATAATTCTAGATATATATAGGTAGATATACATAGTGCATATATGTTCATAACTCAATTGGACAAAAGATAGTGAACACTTTTTTCCCCTTTAAGCATTCTTAAGCCTATACACGTGCATCACCTGCTGCTGGAGTTGGTGGGCCCTGTTCCTCTTGTCAGAAAGTTTATGAATAAAATCGCTTCCAAGGTTTCCAGCTACATCTAAGCCTGGTCATCCAGAAATCACCTGTACATTCTGTAGAGGAATTTTGTATTTCTACTAGGCTAGCTGGAATGAGGAAACAAGATAATAGGCTTGCAAAAATTCTCAAAACCTATTTTCAGACAATTCTCTGAGAACTCTGACCATGCAGGAAAGAGATAAAATTACCATAATAGGGAGAATTCCAATTATTTTTTTTAATACTTTTTTTTCTTACAATGAACAATGAACAGGGAGTGCATTCAAAGTGTTCCCATTGATCATAGAATCATAGAA